>JAJJXL010000046.1:0-264595 GCA_024516145.1 Pyronema domesticum
CATTCTGAGATGCTAAACTAGCAGACCCTAAACCTTAACCCTTAGTACACTAACATAAGCCAACCTAGAACCTCCTGGAACTTTCCAAACAAGTGTGGCTGCACAACCACTAACAAGCCAATGATGTCATAGTGCATTTGACTCACAGCTAAGCATACAGCCATGCAGACAGGTAATGCCACTAACTGCCACAGCACACAGGGGTTAAACAAGACAGTCAAATAAGGAAAGTGAATGCAAAAGTAAGAAATAAGGAACATAGGGAAGAGTAGGTACTTGAGCCATGACCATATGTATTATGACATCATTCAGGGGTTTGTTAGTTACTGTATAGTCACACTCACTTACAAAGGTCCAGGAGGTTCTAGGTTGGTATATGTTAGCTTGTTAAGGGTTAAGGGTTTAGGGTCTGCTAGTGTAGTACCTTTTACATAGAAGGAGAAAATTGTATATATAAGAAGACTTGTCCTCCTACCATTCTGTTTCCTTTGCTTTTCTCCTTATGTAGTTATTCATTCATTGTCACAGCTCAAGTATCTACTATTCCCTATGTTTCTTATTTCCTTACTTTTGCATTCACTTTCCTTATTTGATTGTCTTTTGTAACCCCTATGTACTGTGGCAGTTAGTGGCATTACCTGTCTGCATGGCTGTATGCTTAGCTGTGAGTCATATGCACTATGACATTGTGTTGTACAGCTGCACTTGTTTGGAATGTTCTAGGAGGTTCTAGGTTGGCTTGTGTTAGTGTACTAAGGGTTAAGGGTTTAGGGTCTGCTAGTTTAGCATCTCAGTATGGAAGGAGAAATTGTGTATATAAGGGGACTTGTCCTCCCACCATTCTGTTTCCTTTCCTTTTCTCCTTACACAGTTATTTGTTCATCTCACCAAATAAATACTTGGAACCTCTACATCCTCATCCTAGTCCTTGTCCTTGCCTCTATCTCTGTCAGTCCTCGTCTGCTCTGCCTCTGTCACTCTTGCTTCATTCTCCTGCTTCTGTCCTCTTGTTAACCGGGGGTTGTCTCGTGACCGACGGTAGGGTAACTCAATATCTCCGAAAAAGAAAAATGAGAAGTAATAATTCCAATGATGGGAATTATATACTTCTCTGGGGATTCTCGTAGGAATGATGAGTAATAACGTGTTATAATCTTAAACTCTCCTGCTTATCTCAGGAAGCGTTTTTGAGATCGTCGTTCTTAATTGCATTCAAGTGTGAACAGCAATCAGTGAGGGTCTTAGGTATCGAAGAGGGTCTTGGTTGTATGGTCTTTCGAGTATTGTGTAAATAATCGAGTATAAGATACTAATATCTTTCTGGGACTTGGTCGTAGTTGATGGGACAATTGTGGGTCTTCTGCTGGATGATCGCTTCTTCGAGTGGGGGCTTTTGGGATATTTTATATTTTCTGACTTGAGCTCCCCACTCATATACCCACCGGGTACGTTGCGGTGGTCGGAACGCCAAGTACTGGTTGACGTTGGTAGAGAGCATGCAATCATGATATTTTTCGCATACAAATTCCGTATTTCGATTTTCTCAGCACAAACGCCCCAAAATGTTCCCAAACCAATCGGATGACACTTGGTGATCCTCTCGGCCGTATCGTGCATATGTCGCTTCTAATCCCGTCGTTTGCCGATATATTATTTCTAATAATATCGGCTTCGTAGGGCATTCGAGCGCATATCTCATCTCATGCATATGTCGTCAGCTCCGGTGAAGTGTTCAACTTTGTTTGCTGGATCTCTTGATCCGTCCTTATCTGGGGCTGCGGCTTCCTGTGCCGTCGGTATGCCTTGCCAACACTCCACCACGGTAGATGTCATTCGGGCCGCCTGTGGCTTCCGATAGGTTTCATCTTATCTTTCCGTTTGTCCGTATGCATCCAGTCTCGTCATATCGTGCTGATCGAAGGCTGCCTTTGGATAAGGTTTCCTGTATTGTCGGCTGCCTCAGGGTTAATGCACCTCGTATTGGTCTTTATTGCCTAAGACAATCCTTATCTCCTTCGGCCGACTAGACTCCGCTATCGCATGTGTTATCATAATGACGTTCGGTATGATTCCTTCGGGTTCCGATCATCTCCGCTGAGCTTCCTCGGTAACATATGATTCTTGATCTTGGACTTGGCACTCGGTCGTAGTGTTCATTTAATTCATTCTTAAATATCCTACAATCTTTCCTCGTCCATCAATCCTTCATCCTCATTATCGACCTTGACTTCCTTCGACCTTCCTCTATCCATTCCGGCAGACTCAGTCATATACGGCGAACTCCTCCTCCTCGATCTCAATTCTTCTTATTCATTCTCCTCCTGTTTTCTTGTCCCAGCCCCTTCTATGCCTGCCTGTTGGGGTGGTCCTGTGTGACACGGCACAACGTTCGAATACGGCGAAGCATTTTCGGCAGAGGGTAGTCCTCTTGGACTTGTGGCAAGTAAGAACCACAGTTGCCCAGGCTATAAGTATTCCAGGTTTTTGTCAACATCAGCGGTACGTTCCCCAGGATACGGCTGGGCATTAGAAACCTCAGCCGTTGATCGGAAACTGTCCCTCCTGAGGCTACCCCGGGTTCCCAACCCTTTATGATGCTGACTTTTTTCCTGGCCCCCCATTATCCTACTTCCTGCGGGAAGTGGATGAAGGGTGGTTAGTAATGGCTCTTGCCTTATGGCTTGAGTCATTACTTAGTAAGAATCCCCATTCTTAAAATGTGTCTTAAAGGTGGGGTATGACACCTCTGGCCTGTCTCTTGCTTCTAAACACAGATTATCTTCAGTTGCTGCATGAGACAACTTTAGAGATCCAATGTTGAAGTTCCCTGAGAGTGTACATCACAGTTCACAAGTCTTGACAGCAAGCCTAGAGCCCCCTGGTTCTCTGCCCAACACCTTACCCATGACCACTGTTACATTCATCCTATCAGAATAAATAGTTGGAACCTCCACATCCTTGCCTCAGTCCTTCTCCATACCTCAGTCTCTGTCTTTGCTCTTGTCTCTGATCTTGTCCCTGTCCTTGTCCTACCTGGCCTCTGTCTCTCTTGCTCAGTTATCTTGACCTTGTCCTCAGGCTCATCTCTTTACTTCTAAACATAGATCTTCTTCAGTTGCTACATGTCATAGCTTGAGAAATCTCATGTTGAAGTTTCTTGGAATTTACACCATAGTTCCTGAGTCTTGATAACAAACTTAGAGCCCTCAGGTTCTCTGTCTAACACCTTGCCCTCAACTAAAATGACATACATGTCTAATGCATCCTGTCTCATCCAGCTTTACTGCCTTCAAGTCCATGCCCAACCCCCATCATAAGTTCCCTGGATATTGCCCTATCTAGTCCCCTCCATTACAGGTCTACCAGTCATAAGCTTACTACCAAGACTATATGTATGACACAACATACACAACCTAAGATGTCGAGGGTGGCTCTACCTGGCATTGTCTGTGACAGCCCTAGCTGAAACTTTGTTAACTCAGCAGAGCTGTACGAGACTATTACCACCCCTAATGTTATGATAGTTATTAACACCACACAACATGCCCATGTGCTATGGCTTTGGAAATTAAATATTATCTATCTTAAGGCTTCTTTAATGATGCTGTAAAGTTTCAGGAATGTTCTAACAGGTTGTTGTTCTGTTGGGACAACTCAGGGAACACATGAAGCTTTGTTTTATGACAAAACACACTGAATCTAAGTTGGATCATGGATTTATTTGACTCCAAAAGAGAAGAATAGTGTAAATAATAATGTTAGACAGATAATAATAATGTAAACTAATGATAATGGTGAAAGCATGCCAAAAACATTGACATATCTTACAAGCAATCAATTAAGAAAGACCAAATACATCATTCACCAGACACATGCTATCACCCATATTTTCCCTTTTCAGTGGTGTAGTGGAATGGTTGTGCACACCCCTGTATGTCATCACTCATCTTATTTGATCGATCTTATCTGTTGTGCATCAAAAGTGGGTTTTGCCAGTGCTAAAGTTACAGGGGCTAAAGTTGAATGTGACAAGTCACCTTCATTTTGTGGTTTTCAGTTTTACTGCACAAGGTTTGCAGGGTGGAGGTACAGGCTGCCGTGGTGCAATTTGTATGATCATGGATTCGTAATTGGCTGCTGCCTGAAGCCTGAGACACATCTATGGTATGAATTCTGGTACGCATGTAGCATTGACCGGAGAAGCATGGATTCTGAAACACAACATGCAGTTTAAATATACTTACCAAACAAAACCGCCAGCGTTTTCAACCCATTATCGTAGCAAGCTGGCTGGTTAATCCTTTCAATTCGCCACACTACTTCTAAATATCAAGGATAAAGTTTGTTGTCCTATCCCAATCGATAGTTGATGTAATTGAAGATGGAATTGGCGATGAAAAGATTTTATCCATCGTCAATTCGCTTGTTTCGGCTAAACCTACTAGTTCCTCTAAGCGCCAACACTGTCGCGTAAATTTTACCGCCAGCAGAACCTAGCTGCAATTGTGGAGGAATGTGCATTAGGCGATTTCTGTGATGGTATTGCTCGATGGCTATTGGCTGTGGATTCTGTGCCAGATTTCTGCGCCATGTAAAATCAATTTTTCAGATGAAAATAGTTAATCCTCGTGTTACTCTTTGCGTAGATGATGCATGGACTTGAAGGATTCCTTTATCCCCCACACTACCTGGACATTCAGATTGGCGAAAGACCTATAGCGCCTTGCTTGTTGTCGTTTTGAGTTTAGAGTCTAAGCTTGTCTAGCCATGCACGGTATCGCGGCGACTGCTACTAAACTGCTCATGGCAACAAGCGAGGCGCTATTAAGTCTTTCGCCAATCTGAATGTCCACAGCGTGCGGGAGATAACATAATTCTGCTACATAGCATAATTAAGCGTAAAAAGAAGAATTCCACAGTCGGACCGTGCGGTAAAAGACTCGCGTCGCGGCAAGAGCTCCATTGGAGTTTGCTCGGAGGAAATCCCCTAATAATCCTCTAAGTTATCGCTACCGTGGAGAAAAAAATACAATGGGTTAGCCCTAAAGGTCTTTGGTCCTTTGAAAGCCCAATATAGAGTTGTCTCGGGCCTTCAGAGACCTTTGCCAATTCAAAGCGACTTCCATCATCAATTATCACACGAGACTTCAAAATCGACTCGATGCCTCACATTCGGGAGGCCGGAAATCTATGACAGTACTCGTCAAATTCGGTAAGAAAACACTTCTTGTGCCTGCCGAGATTTGTTAAATGACCATGCAATACTTATCCAGAAACAAGCACTCATCGAGAGACCAAATGTCTTGGCCAAGCTTGTCGAGCCCGTGGCCAATGAACCCAACGAGCGACAACCATCGAAATCAGGACGATTCCCAGGTTTTGTCTATAAGCTGTGGCCCTCGGTACTCTCCGCCTCTCTGGAGTTCGTCTGCAGATAACGATACTGAAGAGTGACCACATTCGGAGGGTAGATAGGTCTCTAGAAGTATTGTCACGACTTGGACGCTGTGATATCATGTGGGAGGATATGCATACTCCCGCTCTTGAGACGGTGGGACTGGCCGATCATAAACTGGAAAAACAGCCCCCACTAGCCTCAAAACAATACACATAAACTCTGGAGTTTCTTCTATCATCTGAGCAGTGATGGGCTTGAATCTTGAACCATAACCAGCTGATCACCTTAGCGGTCCAGATTGTTGACTGGTCGGATTGCCTTGTTTTACGCTTTAGAGTTGCCATTGGGGTTCAATTTTGACATCTCATAACCAAGAGCATCCGCATAGCTTTAGGATAACTAACTCAAATCAAAGGGTGATGGTCGGTATTGGGATTCGTGATACAGAGCAGAATGTCAGTCCGCGTTGGGGTTCGGGAATCTATGACGAGTTCAACTTTCTGAGATCCGAGTAGGCAAAACCTCCGGCATCCTGAACGCTGAAGCTCTTTAAAAGACCAAGCATAAACCGTTTATTAGTCACAGAAATCCGATACAACTACGTATGTATGAGTACAACTTGGATGATAACAGTTCCTTTAATTAAGCATATAGCACCCGATTAAAATCATATAAATTTCTAACTCTCCGTCATCATCGATGCGTGTCGAACCATGAGCTTCTTCCTCGCCTTCCTCTTCTTTTCTACAGCCGCGACCATGATTCCTCCAAGAATAGCCGTGCGATCCGTGGGCCAATGAGCATACTTTATCTCTCCCGCACGACTCGGTCCATAAAAGCCACAACCGCATCCGCCGTTGATAAGAAAGCGGTGGAGTTCTTCCTCTGTTTCAAAGTCGGGTAACTCGTGTGGACAGGCATCGCGTCTGTAATTCCGTGCCTGGTTTCCGATTGTATTGGGAGGGGCCGTATTGTCAGATCCGAGAGATGACATCGTCGTACGTTAGTTGGTTGAGTTGATACTTTGTGAGGAAGGCCGTGAAGTGGAGGTGGAGTCGAGTTGACGCAGGCCGAACAAATACTTAGGAGGATCGTGACTCTCTTTCAGATTCCACTCCCTTTCTTGGCCGATACACTTTCTGTACTTCCACTTCGCATCGAGGAGTTTTCTCAATAATCCATTTCACCCTTAGATACATACCATTGTCGATTGGTATGTATGTTGCCAATTTTTACAGCTGTGGTATCCCTGAAATTCACATTTCTACCGAGACAATACTAATCAATTCTAGTAGATCCTATCAGGCAATATATACCTGCCTCTACACCATACCCAACTGGTTCTTTTTCTTCAACTTCGGTCAAAATCACCTCACAAATCTTTATCTACCTGCGAAGATTGTGCTCAATCTATTCATCTCACTCAAAAACGAGCATCGCCTCCATCTTCTGCGGTGGTACTTGACAATGCAGAGCAGCAACGTCTACACTGCTCAAATAAGGTTTAGCCACGGAGATCAAATGCATCCCGATGCAAATAAGGCTCAGGGCTGAGATGAGAGGTTTCGCACTTGACGATGATCCCACGCGAGACGCCCTTACCGCAGTACCCGGCCCTAAGCCCCGCGAAAACCAAGGACATCTGATCTATCTCACGTTTTCGTAGTAGAAGCACATCTGTGTAAGGCTGGGCAAAGGTGACAATAGCTCTTCACCGCTTGTCACTAGTGACGTCGGTAATGGCGGTGAATATGAGTTTGTTTCCCAAGGCTTGGTTAGACGTGGGTGATGGCAAAATCTTTTCATATACATACCTCGTTTCTTTCTTTGCATCGTACGGCACCGCTGATCTCGCCAAATCTCGCCTTGTCAATTTATCCGCAAATTTCGACTGCGTTTGCGATTGGCTTCTTTACCTGCAGAACACGCCGAAAATGGTGTGAAACTACTGTCCCATCGACAGGCGGTGTTGGATGAGCGACGGATCGGTGTTTTTGGCTGTCTGCATTCCTGCGGAGAGGTGAGTCCCATATCCTGATTCCGCATGTCGATGCCGAAGGATGTATCTCGGTGTACAGAATCACAAAGGCACGCAGAACGACAACGACTTTGCGGATTCCTCAGAACGCACCAAAACGCTGATCAGAATCTAGACCTCGTTGAAGGCAGATATAGCACCCGGACAGACCCAGCGCTAGCAGGCCAGGAACAGCCACTACCCCCAAATTGCAGTAGTAAGCACGGTAGCAGGTTCTCGCAACACAATTTCTCCCGTGCGATGCTGACAATTATCCCCAGTAGACGCGGAGGCTGTGTGTTCACTGTACTGTGTGTCTATCAATTTACATACATACCTTGAGGTAGGACTCGGAGAAACTCGTTGCTGCTTCGCGGCTGCCATCCCAAGCTATTACTCATACATGCGCCTATCAGGTTAGCATCCATCTACATCATCCCCACGTCAAACAGCAATCGGGGACAGCAAGAGCACCAGCAGCACTGAGAGCTCTTCCGCCCAGAACCACGATTGAATCCATCGCCACGCATCACTACGACACCGTCTGCTTGTGTGCCCGCCCCAGATATTCTATGTGCACGTAGCCTGAAGAAATAATGACGCCAACCCCGCCTTCCTCCATCTCCAGCCACTCGCCACAGGACCACCAGCTCACTGCCAGCAACCACGCCTTTCGCGTCGTCCGCAAACGTAACCGCGTTCCCCTGAGCTGTGGCCCGTGTCGCAACCGAAAGTACGCACAACCCGAGATCACTACCCCGCGTCTTGATCGCTAACGGTGCAAGACTCAAATGCAACCGACAAACACCGTGCGAGAACTGTGTGCGGCGAAACGATGCCAGCTCCTGTACCTACGCGACAAACACCCACTCCGCGCGACATCGCAAGCCCAGTAACTCGTCATCATCATCAGATGAGATGCAAAGCCGTATCGACCGTCTCGAGGGGCTGGTCCTTTCATTGATGAGCGGGAACTCTAACAATGTGTCGGCAGGACGACAAAGAACTGGAGGTAACTCATCGGGCGGTGCTATATATTCCGAATCACAAGACGGCGAGTTGGACGAGTACGATGAGAGCATGGGTTATGATGACCACGACGAGCAGGATGAGCGGGAGGATGGAAGAAGAGATGGCCCAAGTAGTGTGGAGGAGGAGGTCGAGGAAGTTAGGAACGCGTTGGGAATTATGAAGGTTCAGGGCGGTAAGACATTTTACAGAGGAGAGACACATTGGGCGGCATTGTTATCGGAGGTTTGTGCCATATTATCAGCAGCGACAGCAAATTTGCTAAAGCTCAACAGGTTACCGAAGTTAGGCGATATTTTGAGGAAACAAAACAGAAATGGGAGAATGAGATTGCTGCGATGAGATGTACGAGCACTATATCTAGACTGCAGGCAACAGGATTTCCGTTCTCCGCTGGACCTCCGCCATCGAAGAAGGATTTGCTGGCGCTTGTTCCAGCGAATACAAGTGAGGTAGATCGTCTGGTAGACGCCTACTTCCGCAATCATAATCCGTTATTTCGTACGTCGCTGCGATCCTTTGCTTTACCACAGTACTGATTTCAATGCAGGTGTCTTGCATCAACCAACGTTCAGGAGACAGTTAGAACAGTTCAAGGAGAATCCCGAAAGCGTAGAAGTGCTATGGCTTGGGCTTTTGATGGTCGTTATGTCCATTGCTATTAAAATCCACGACGCCTCGGGTGAACCCCCTATCAAGCTACCCAGCAACACCGACACTATCACCACCTGGCACGCATTCCGCAGTGCCGCAGAACAATGTCTCATCGTTGGAGAATATACCAAGAAGCTCTATATGCATACAGTGCAAACGCTAATCCTCCTGTGTATTGGAAGTACTGATGATAACAGTTGGTTGCATATGGGAAGTGTGATCCGGATAGCCATGACTATGGGTTTGCATCGTGATCCTGGCCAGTTCCCCGCCATTTCTCCTGGCGAGGCAGAGATCAGGAGAAGACTCTGGACTCAAATCACCTGTATCGATCTTCTCACTTCGATACAAATTGGATTACCATCGATGGTAAATCAAGATGAATGCGATACCCGATTACCGATGAACCTAAACGACGATGACATTAGCGAAGATACGGTTACGCTTCCTCCCGAGCGAGGCAAAGAGCAAATAACCGATGTATGCTATATGATCTCGAAAGCGTCTATGGCACATAAGCTCTGCGAGGTAATTAAGCAGGTGAACTCGGTGAAAGCACGACCACCATACGAGCAGATTTTGAAGTTGGAAAAGGAGATCAACGGCGTCTACGAAGAGATTCCCCACTTCCTCCGTCAAAAACCCATTGAGAATTCCCAACAAGATCCCGCATGGCTTATCATCCAACGTCACAACCTCGACCTCCTTCGACAAATGGCCTTCCTGGCCCTTCACCGCCCTTACGCCGCTCGCTCCCGCTCAAACCCTCGCTATACCCACTCCTACCACCAGTGTGTCGGCGCCGCCATGGCACTCCTAAAACACCAAGACGAGCTCTACACCCTCGGTACCACATACTTGAAGCATGTCCGCTGGTACACCGATACCCATAGTACTCAGGAGTATCTCGGCGCCGCTATGATCGTCTGTATGGATCTCAATGATCCTCACAACAACTCTGCCGAGCCCGAGGAGCGAAAACGCCGCTTCCAAGCCCTCTGTCGAGCCCGCGATATCCACAGAAACCTTAGGGACATCAATATTGACGCTTCGAAGGCTGAAGGCGTCATCGATCTTATGCTCACAAAGCTAATGCGAGTCGACCCCACATTATCCGGCCAAGGAGGCCAGCCGCCGGAGCTTTCTGAAGCTACTTCCCCGCCATCAGATCCTACTGTACCGCTTAAGAGCGAGCAGGCGGCTGCTATGACTTTGGGAATGATGTCAGGTGGGGGACTAACACCAAACTCGGCGTTTGCAACATTATATGATCGACCACCAACGGTGACGACACCCGGAGGATCACTAGATCTTCCAGACGCAGCACCAGGGGTAACCAGTCCTGGTGGTGGATGGACCTCGTTGCAATGGCATGGACAACCACCGGTTGGATTCGAAGGACAGGGACTGGAATGGGATGATTGGGATGAGTTTATGAAGGAGATTAATTTGGGCGATGCACAACTGGGGGGATATCCGATGGTGGGGGGATTGGGGATGTTTCCGGGGGGACATGTAGGGGGAAATCCGAATGGGATGGATATAAAACGAGATAGAGAAGGGCAAGGACCCGGAGGAGAGGTGCAGTGATGGACAATATGATGAAAGAGGTGTGTATTTGTATTTTATAGCGAAATGGCGTTTGCTTTTGATGCAGTGATGATGGATTTTGGTAGTTTGATGATAGAATAATCTTGAAAGCACTCGGAATTCGCGGCACCGTGGCGGGTCGGATAGACTCTCACCGTAGAAGCGCATGATCTGATTTTCGAAGCGCAACATCATCTTGGAATCATGCAATTTGTGAAATCCGATTGGATCGGCCTGTATGATACCGGAGAAAAGTCGAAAATCCAGCCGTCAAAGACCCACAAAGGCCGAGAAACCCCATCGAACTGAATCACGAGTGACAGCTGAATCAAATCCTCTACCCGAGCGCCGCTAACTAAACTACCGAACAAGCCCGCGCCGCATCATAAATCGTAAAATCAGCCTGAAATCATAGATCGCCGCCTCTATGTATAGAGTAATCGCCGCATTCCATTGAGGCCTGATTCCAAGGCAGAGGAGCAGCAGAGCTTGTAGAGTCCCCGAGGCAATGTAGGCGCACACTGCACCAATGATGACCTGACCGTTAAACGCCAATCAAATAAGGAGCTCAGCCATTAAAAAGCGCCTGTCAATGGTGCATTCTGCACTTGGACCCAGCTTTCTCGCCTATCAAAACTTCCTCCGTACTCAGTCATAGAATGGACATCGCAGAATGTTAGAGGTAAGGAGAGGACTCCGCTAGGGTAGGTATTCACTGTTCTCTGGCCTAACCAGTGCACGGGAGTTGCACTCAGTACTCGATCCCCCACCACCCATCCCTCTCTTCGGGTTGTAGGTACCCGAGGGCAGATGCGAAGATGCGAAGATGCTAGATGCACCCCACTACGGGAGAAAAGGGTGCTAAGCATGTTGCATCTGATGATTCTGATCGATGTTATTTCTGTATGTACTTTGTATCCAAGGAGTAGGGTGGATTTCTGCCCGCTGCAAATAAGAAAGTGCCTTTAGACTTTAAGATCTCAAGACCTTAAAAAAACAACGAGCTATCGTACAGTACATAGTAAGCCTGCGCCTCAGCAAGGCTCGCTCGCAAGCCCCAAGCCTCATCCGCGCACCAATGATTCCGATCCAAAATACGGGCATATCCATGGTACGACACCACGCTAGAGTAAGCTAGCAGCGTCAACCAGACCAGCGCCGGTAGTTTCTCTGCATGGACAAAGCGGCCCCTTCCTCAAGATGGCTTGAAGGTACCCGAAGGCATAGGGAAGACTGCAGTGACGTATCTAGAGTCAACGCCGATTCGTACCTCCTCTCCTCTCTTCTGAGTGAGCTTGGTTTGGATTTTGTGCTCCTGTTCTTCGAATATTTTGGGGAAGTGAAAATTGATGTTTCGAGGATAAACATTTAGCCGCGCTGAGATTGAGACTTAGATCCTCAGATCCTCAGATCCTCCTTTTTAATTTTAGTGCATGGTTGTTCGGTGAAGATTGAAGGGATAAATTGAGAAGTGAGTCGAGACTGAGTCGACATGAATCACCGCTTTTCGTTTCGAGTTGCGCTTGCGAACTTTCGGGACAGTAAACCCGGAAATAAATCGGCGTTTAGCTGCTAGTGAGATAACCAGGAACCTCCAAAATCAGAAAGTCGAAACCGAAATACCGAAACACGGGAAATGAAAACAGCAAGCGACTGGAGCTTAAAGCACTTTGTGCGAGGAATGTATCTACTGTGCCATGAGGTATCCTGGATACCGAAAGTGTAGCGTCAAATATACACTTTCTTCGTCAATGAGCTGGCTTCACTTCGTTGAACTACAGTACATAGACTTTCGAGTGTGGACGAGGCAGATACACAGGATACCCAGGGAGCATGTATATACCTGTGATTTATGCCCATTATGTACGAACCGTCTCAAAAGACTTTGCAGACTTCGCAGAATTACCAGGCAAGTTCCCGCTGTATGTATATATCACGGTTTTATATTTGTGAAAGTGAAGGAAAAACTGCACTTTCGTCGTCGATGATTCATGAACTCGAACTTCAAGTGTGAATTGTCAGACTCGGAAGTATCAGGGGTACCCGAGGAGTAAGCACTCTATGTCTTTGCCAGTAATCTATGTATGCCCATCCCCAGCCGACTCATCAAACTTCGCAGTGTATGGTACATATGTCATGGTTTTCTTTCAGGAAAAGCTGCACTTTCAGTGTGCGATGAACTCGACTCGGAAGATACCCGAACTAGGAGCCTGTCTATGCCCCTGCCGTGATTTATGCCCATTCGCAGCCTTCTGAGTCGGCAAGTTCCCGCTGTATGGCAATACGTAAGTATCATGGGTTTGTGTATGTATATTCCCGTAGAATAGTGGGATACGGGAGACCACAGAAGTCACAAGATAGATACCGAGATAGACATCTGGATGTGCGATGCGGGTTCCCGTTTATGCCCCAAAATGTATCGAGTGAGGGGTTATGATGGGAGTTTGGTGGACAAAGCTGGGACAAAGCTGGGTCGAAACTGGGTCAAAGATACGCCGCTGTGAAGCTGCAAGCTGCAATCTGCGAAACTTGCGCTCGGTAGATACATATGTACATTCCAATTTCCAGCCATTCATAAAGCAGCGGGTACCCGCCGTGTACCCGAGTACAAGGCTTAGAGGCCCGCTGTTGCAGGTCAGCAGGTACACGGATGAACCGGAGCGGAGAACCCGCGGTATCATGGTCGGGGATCGGATAATGCGGGGATCCAGGTATGCGGGCTAAAGTTTATCACGAGATGTAAGCCCGCATCATGGAGTTTGATTCGTTCGTGTCACTGCCACTTTGTACGGACTTTGTCAAGCACGTATCATGGAGCCGCGTGCTAGAGTTCCGTAATTGGGTATTGTTCCTCCGACCCCCCAGGATCACTCACTTCGTCTGAGGAAGGGTATTGGAGGAAGCGAACTGAGCATTGCCCTCTAGACGGTGGCCGTATTTGCCGTTGTCTGGTTTCATTGGCCGCCCGAAGATCGATACCCATGTACGATAGCTACTGGACGCAAGCCTCAATACCCAGGACAAGCATGAAATTGGGGCTGTGGCCTTTAGGCTCTTATATTCATGGACATGGGGTTCGCGGCGGTTTTGTACGCGCGGAGTAGCCACTGCAAGTCATTACAAGGTGCTGCAACATCATCCTGGTGGGGGATCGATTTCATCCGTATCCGTGGCTAAATGTGGCTGCGAATCAGAGTGATTTCTGTGGCTCACCAGGAGCTAATGGACGGGATTGGCGGGAGAAGATCAGATGATCGGAGGATCAAACAGCGAAGGAATAGGCCAAGGTTTGATCAGGTCTCGGGATAATTCCAGATCGCAAACCGGAAACAGAGCGAGTGACATCGAGATAAGGCTTGAGCTTCTGGCTCATGCTGGGGTCTATAGAAAAAGTGAAAATCTTGCGTGCTCGCGGAGCATGCGTTTTTGCACGCCTTGGCAGGAAGTAAGGAGACACGGTCGTGGACGTCGTGCACATCGTTCTTCATCCGATGTTGAAACCCATTGCAGTTTGCCACTGAAAGTCTCCCGAGACCCCCGGCGGTGTTCTTTTTTTTTTTGTTTTCATCATAATATTCTGACCCCATTCTGGGGTATGCTATCTACACGTCTCTCCTTCCGCTATCCTTTTTACTTCTTTGTTTCTCATACCGCTTTTCTCTTCATTACAGTCTCCGTTTCTTCAGCCTTTTCTTCTCGCATATCTACTTTTTGACAAGATTGGGCTTGGAGGTGCTTCCGCTCACTCCGTCCGCACCCCTTTTTCTTCCAATAAATTTCATACATTTTTTGTCTTTCATCCGTTTTCTTCCGACATTATTCTCTCTCCTCTCTCTCTTCTTTCTCCGGGGTCCGTTTCCGTTCTTACATTCTGTGGTACATTGCTTTCATCTTCTGATTCGATTCCTCTTCTAAGTCCTCGTCTTCTACTTCTTCTTCGTTTCCTTCGCTTTCTTTCTCGTACTCTCCGGGTTCTTCTCTCCAACCCCATGTTTCGTCCCTTTCTTCCTCTTGTCTCCATAACTCTTTTTCTGTTTTCCTGTTTCCCACCTCGGTTTTTTTAAGGAATTCCAGGATGTCTTGTGTTGTTTTTTTCGGTTGGCGAATAGATGCGCGATGTTTATGTGGCTCCATACTGCAGGTTTCACGGCTTTCTTCAGTTTTCGTCTTGCTTGCCTCCATCTTTTGCAGTATTTGAAGAGGTGTTGTAATGTTTGCCTTTCTTCGCTGTTGCACCACCAGCATCGGTCGTCGTCTATAGTTTTGATTCTCTTTAGATGTGCTCCTGTTACGGCGTGGGCTGTTTTGAGTTGGAAATATCGGGTTGCGATGCGTTTTGTTGTTGCCATGGCTACGGAGTCCGTTTTTTGGTGTTCTGGCGCTTGGTATCCTGTTCTTCCCTCGACCAGGTTTTTAACCCATTCTCTTGACTCTTTTGTTCGCTTTTCTTTGGTGATTCAGTTCAGATGGGCTATTGATGACCCCCGGCGGTGTGCTTCGACAGAGTCGATCGACTTTGCGTATTATGTGAAGCTCATGAACAGGTCAGTTGCATGTACGTAGCAATACGTAGTTGTGGTTATGTTTGTTTCAAATCGCAATCTCCAATCATTGTTTCCATCGCCGATGAAAGTTGGCTGCGTTGTCTAGAGACCTTGTCTCATTTTGTAAGACCTTGTCGAAGACGTTGTCCTGGATTCGCTGGCTACGCTGACGCTGCATGAAGGAAGCGATTGTAGACAGGGAAAAACGTTCATATCACATTTTAATGATTCCTATTATGATTCCTCAATGATGTATAAACATTTTTATGCGTTGGAAAAATTTGTCAGGTCTCGCCATGAGTTGAGACGTTCACGAGAACGAGCTGTCTGAGGAATCGCACCGGGCTCGAGATTCGGAAGTTTTATGCTTGAATAAAAAGTTTGTCGAGTTGTCGTCTCGAGCTGTGTTCCTCTGTTCCTGTTGCTGTAGTGATACCTGTGATACCCGGGAAGCAAAGGCAAGCTACCTCGGTGAAGGCGGGCATCCGGAAGAGAGGGTATGAAGCCGTTCCTGTCGTTCGTTGAATCGTTTGGACTCATCATCCGCTCGTCGGCGAAAGTTGAAACAAAGTTGCTGAAGTTGTTGAGGGCATTGAAATAAATGACTCGTGCGGCGGGGAAACATCGTGCTAAGAGTTGACTCAAGTCGCTTCGCGGCCAAACCTGCGGCGAGGTGGTGCACTAAACCGATGGAAGTACCTCAACCTCCACCTTTCGAACCTTTTGAGCAGGAGGCGGCGATACAACAACACACCACGAGTCGAAAAAATCATGGTGAGTCGAAATAAACATCTCAAGAGCGAGGAAACATTCTGCTAAACTACTCTCAGGCTTCTAGACGCCAGCCGGAGGCGGTGAGAAGTTGAAGGTTCAAGGTCTCAACCACGCCAACACGATCTACCCGGTGCGGGCCGATCACACAAGACCGGTCCCACACTTCGATGCCCGCTGGCTTTACTATTTCCGTCCACACTGACTTCGCTAGACTGTGACTCGATGTCGCTTCACAGTCTAGCTGCCATAACCGACGTCAAAATTGTCTGTGCGCGAGCTACCGGGATTACCCCCGAGGCTCTAGTTCTACGGGTAGACGTCATGTCACGAATTCGCGAAGAATACACGTCAAACTTCATGGGCACGCGTTTGGTGAAAGCAGGTGGAAACAAAATTTTACCTCACTCGCTCACGTTTTTCCACTACAACCCCAGCATCTCGAGCTGCATCAGCTCATCATCATCAAGTCATCGGCAGTGAAACCGATGAGCTGTCAGTTACAACACATTCCTCCAGTTCGTGTTTGAGCTAACTATCTTCGATGTTTTACAGGCGCCGAAGTGGATGCTTCGTTTTTTTTTTCGGAGCACATGTCAGCCCTTGGCAATTTTTGACGAGCTTCGACTGTATCTGTTCTGCGGCGTTCAGCGAAATCCCCCGCTTCAAACAAAATTGAAAGGCAGACAGGGTCGCATTTGTCAGGAGGACGATTCCTGGGCATCCGGACAGCACATCCTGAGGAAACTCCGGATCTGACATTTGATACAAACGCCCGTGTAACGATTTGATTCCCTGGGATTTCGAAAACCCGAGCTTCAAACGTTGAGACGATTTCAGCAGCGATTTCAGCACCTTGTCAAGCAGCTGGGGCGAGAGCAAGGGGACAAGGACGCTTTTAACCCTTGACGTGTTAAACAGTCCACGTCAATTTCTACAAGGATTCTCCGGGCAGAGGCGAGATTCTTTCGATCATTGGCACGACCTAACGCGCCTTTCAAGGATCTTATTACGTGCGTCTAACCCAATCATCTCTAGATCTGTGTTACTAGGTACCGAGATGTGGATATCTTTTTTTGGATGCCACGCTCGTGCTAGAATGTTCCAACGTCAAACTGAACGTCTCGTCTCGCCATTCTATGGTTGTATTGCTCCAGAAGCCGCCCAACAATTATATTTTTGATGGGATTTGGCCGTCAATACCATCAACCCCAATGCCATCGGAGCCATCGGCATCACTCAAATTTTTCAATCCCGTTTACGAACGAGTCAATAACGATCCAATTATGTTCGAATCATTGCTACCGGAGGCTCCGCTAAAATCGGAATTATACTGCATTATGCACCTTACCGTGCACTGTTCAGCTCCAATTAAAATTCATTGCGTGGAGATTGTGTTGGCTCATCCGGCCAACCATCGGTCATGAAAATTCTTCCCATGGGTCCCATTGCACTTGGCATCCGAGATTGACTCTTGTCGTGGACGACTGCCGTTTCTCCAGGTTTGCACTTCGGAAACCGGACCGGCTTCACGGCCGTGTGAATGGCTAGTTGGGCATTCAAAAACTGCAATGTATTGTCATTACGCCAGAAACTTGCCGATGAATTGTTGTCTTGTCTGCTTCGGCGAGCTAGACATGGCTACCATCGGAAATCAGCAAATACTCCGGTCTTCGCTGCTCTTATGAGTGCTCAAGTGACTATGTCAAAGAATTGCTTCGCATTTGCTTCGATTTGCTTCCTCGAACCCCCATTTTTCAAGACCCAGAAGGTGAGTCCCAGGCTTATACCCAGTGTTGCTATCCCAGCCAATCATGCAAGACATCATGCTTCTCGATCCCTTTGGTAACAACGATTGGGTCCCAGATGCGAGCAAGCTCGGTGAACTCCCCTTTTTAGCAACTCACATCACACCCCTTCTATTGTCAGAGGTCTCTTGCCTTTGTTGCCGCCTTGTTTCCCCACGTCCTTTCCATCATGGTACACAAGACTAGGCCATGTACTGACCAGTCGCCTAGAGCTGACTTTGCTGCCCCTGCGTTTGGTGATTTGTAGGCAGACCAGCACGATCTTCGGGTACCGCCATTCGTAGCGTGGTGCGCTATATAGAGTAATGCGCAGCGAGACATGTTTCTATCAAATACATTTGCACTGTTCCGACCTCCGGTTCAAATTCAGGTGCATTTGCAGGTACAGATAGCGTCCGCTTCAAGCTCCCCCACTGCACATAACAAGGAGCCTCACCGTCCCTACCTTCAGCAATTTTTTGCTACAAATCCATTTACTCTGTCAACACCCTCGTTCTTTCCCAAACCACCACCACCAGCAACAGAGTCGACCAGTTTCAGTGTTGCTGCCGCCGCCTTCGCTTCGTTGACTCGGCACAGTTTAGTGCACCCGGAAGCCACTGCGCAACAATCACCGACACTACGGCATTTATCGTCATTATTAACATCACGAGAGCAACAATCTGCACCCGAAGCTACAACCCCTACAGCAGTAGTAACCCACGAGGTTCACTGCCAAAGATACTACTGCTGGAATCCGATCAGCTTTCCGAAACCCCCGACCCCACGGACAATAATGCTGAGTGATGATTCGACTCAACGAAAAGCAGCGATAACCACGAATCCACTACTCACAGGATCAATTACGAAATCGTCTCAGACTAAGAAAAGCGTGCTCTCGTACTTGTCGTCGCGAGCGGGGCAGAGTTTTCTTGACCGTCTAGAGGAGGAGACAAGATTAAAGAGGAAAAGCTCACGGACGAGCGTTGGGGGGGAGGCGGCGGAGGTGAGGGGAACAGCGTCATTATCACCGGCATGTGCTGCAAAAGCTGCCCAAGACGGTGACAGGGCCGTGCACGAAGTCTCACTCGGGACTGGCGTGAAGGAATCGTGTGGGAAGGTGGGTAGGGATGCCTGCGGATCGACGAGATTGGCTGCGGGGACGAAGGAATCAGAGGCGGTGTTGGAAGGTGGCGCCTCAATTGCTCGAAAGTGCGCGCTGCAACGAACCCACGTTCGAGACACCACGGTCGAACACGTAGCGACGGGGGTGAGGGATGTGCGGGGCGGCGACGAATCAGCGGATGAGGATGCGTTGGCTGCGACCGGCAGAAGCAGCACCACCAGCAACCGCACCATCACCCCCAGCAACACCACCACCACCCCCGGCAGCCTCAGACGCACCGGCGTTATTCCTGCAGCTGCAGGGTCGACTAGATTCTCACGTGTGAGGGGGGGCAGCGCGGCAAGCGACGTGGACGGGGCAGGCGATGGGGTCCTGGGTGAGTACATACATGATGGCCTATCCCCTTCGATTTGTTTTATAGCAGCAAAGCAAAGCAGTCCAGGCATCTGTACACTGCATCTCTCTTACAGTTGTTTCTGCAGCGGGCTAACCAACGCAAAACAATCCACAGACCGACGTCCAAGCACTAGCATCGATCCCCCTCCTCTCCGCTCGCAGCTCGACGCACAGGATCAATTGCGGTTGAAGGAGAGCTTCAAGACTGAGAGTTTTAATCTGCTCGTGCAGGACCTTACATCAGAATACAAACCAGCAAAACAAATTCATACTACGATGGTTCTCGGCCGGCTGGAATTCGGATATCCCTTTCGCCTGGTAGGCCGCCTCGCCGAAGCCACAGACTTTCAGCCAGACTGCCGAGCATACCAGGTCATCCCAAGGGTGGCTGGCATGCATCGGCATCTGGCTGTGAGGATTTCTATTTGTGCAGATAAGCTAACATGTTTGCGTTATTACAGTTAACTCGTGCTACGGCTGCACCCGTTGAGCAAGTTGCTCCGATTGATGCCGAGTCTACTCCCATAGTGGAGGACGGCATTTGTTCCCAGCCTCTTCCTGTCGGAAGCCAGGTTGTTGCAATTGTCGATGAGGCTTCGGATCTTAGCAATGTTGACCAGCGGGGGCTGCCCTCCGGCTCCAATGTCGTGGTAATCGTCGACCAGCACTTCGATCTTCGCTTCCAGCCTCGTCCTGTCGAGGTGGATCCCGACGCTATCACTGAGGCACCATCTGCCGAGTAAGTTGGTCTGTGCCCAGAGTTAAGGCTAGTTACTAATAATAGCAACAGGACTAATGAAACTCGTCTTCGATGGAAGGTTGTTCACCCTGATTACACTGAGAAGAACGAATTGGTACTTCACGGTACTGGATCAGGTGAATCTTCTGGAAGCCATGAGCCCAAGGAAAGGATTGTTTCACCTGAGAACAAGGGTTTGAACGAGAAGCACTCTGTTGAGGCTTCAACTGAAGAGCAGGTCACCGAGCCTGTTGCTGAGCAGATTGCGGTTCCTATCGCCGAGCTTCTTGAGGACACTGCTACCCCTGTTGCCTTGCCAGTTATTGAGACGGAACCCATCATTGCAACTGCAGATGCCATCGAGATTGAGCAGCCCGTTGCCGTTCCATTCCAGGAGTCCAACGTCGTCACCATTGAGGACAATGTCATCGAGGTTAGCATTACCAAAGCTCCGGAACCCGAGGCCGGGGCCGAAGTCCAGGAGCCTGTTGTCGAAGAGCCCGAGGTTGACACAACTTCACAGGTTCCCGCCCGATGCATGTCTCCCATCCCTTTGCACTGGACCGAAGAGCAGACTCTCGAGATTGTTGCCAAGGTCAAGACCGCCGTCAAGGACAAGCTTCCCGGCCGGCCCGAGTCCATCATCGACCCCGAAGATCTTCCCGCTCTTCCCGAGTCTCCTGCTTTGGAGCCCGTAGAGCCCGAAGGATCTAAGGTTGGTCAACATCAAGCATCCCCACCGGGAACCCCGCTTATGGAATCATCCAAGGACGCCGTCATGAGAATCTTGCCATACGCACCATTGACGCCTCCCGAGACTCCTTTGGGATTCCGCCCTGGACGTGGTCGCTCAAACACCATTGAGTTCAATCTGCCTATTCCCAACTACATGCAGACTCCCCTCACCCCCAGTTCGGTACTAGACTCCCCTGTCCTTTTCCGCGCAAAGCAAGAATCTCCATACTTTATTCCCGCTCCCCCATCTCCCTCATCCAGCTCTGTAGTCAAATCCCGCCGCCGTGTAAAGGAGGCTATTAGGGAAGAAGACGAGAGCAAGGACTCAGATATTGAAGAGATCCGACGAGATGTTTACCCCTCTCCCCCTTCCTCCCCGATGCCTTTGAGCTCAAAGGGCAAGGAGCTTGCCCGTGTTCCATCCTTCACTGTTTACCCATCTCCCCCTGCCTCAATACATAATCTGACCCTGGAGGAAAAGACCGAGGATCAACAATTCCACATTCCCGACGCCCCCTGGGCTACCGCCGAAGAGATTTTCCAGTCACCTTACAGCTACACCTACGCCCGCCCCGAGACTCCCCAGTCCTGCGCCCTTTCCCGTCGGTGGTCCGGAGCTTCTCGCGCTACCTTCAACACGGGAATCACCACCCCTGCCATCTCTCGCCCTGCCTCCGCCATCGGACACCACGCCCCTGGTAAGCTTCTCACCTGGACCGACTCCGCCGAGCCTACCCGCTCCGAGTCTCGTGCCTCCAACCGCCGCAGCAAGATCATCGTTCCCCCCGCTCCCGAACCTCCCAAGCCTATCTTGAGGTGGTCCATTTCCATGCCTTTGATCAGAGAGCAATGGGATCTCCAGACCCCCCAGATCATGCCCGGTGCCCAGATGCAGCACGCCGATAACGATGACTATGAGCACGTCACCATCCCTGGCCGTATCCAGCTCCTTCCCATGACCCGCGGAGTCATCGTCACTCCTCCCCGTGTCGAGCGCCGCAAGAAGCACCGTATCCGCCGCAGCGATTCCCTCGGTCCTCACAGACGCAAGGTCAAGTCGCTCATTAATTATGGACATGATGAGCTTGAGGGACTTGGAGGACTTTTCGGCTTCAATGCCATTCCTGAGGCTCCCGAAGAGAGGATTACCGAGATCATTGATAGCGGTGATGAATACACTAAGGAGGATATCGCCCGCGCTTTGGAAATGAAGGCGCCTATGGTTAAGGTTCACACTCTTCCTGGACTTCAGAGCAACATCTCGGTCGACGATAAGATTGCGACTATTGTTAAGACTGCTGCGGTTTTTGCTTCTGCTGTCCCTGTTAAGAAGGCCGAGACAGATGCAAAGGAGATGACCCCCAGTGTTAAGGAGCGTGAGAGGAAGAGGGATGTTCTCAAGAGACTCCAGAGAGGATTTGGAAGCCTCAAGGAGAAGGCGAAAGAGAAGACTAAGGAGAAGATTTACAGACCCCGTGCTCTCCCGAGGGATTAAAGCACTTATGAAGATGATACGAACGAAAGAATGATTATGATGACACAGATGAGATGAGATACGATTTATAGCCAGTATGACTTTGGGTTTGACTTTTACAGGAGTTCTAGAAAGGCGTTCATTTGATTATTAGCGTTGCATTTATTTTTTGATTTCTTTGCAAGGAGATGGAGATTAAGATGGAGAGACAGATGATTATGATGAGATATCGCATTGTCGATACTATGAGATGAGATTGGAACGAGAACCAAGTACATATTCATGATTTTTTCTTTTGTTTTTTATTTTTTTTTTTTTTTTTTTTTTTTTTTTTTTTTATTATCTATCTTACAGGTGGAAGATGTATGATTGTGAGGTTGGCAGAAGACAAATTGCATTCGACATGTGTTTTGTTTTTACATAGCGATTTTGGGGAGGTTGACTTTGCGGAGGGGGGTTTTTTGTTCATGGGAGATAACAGTAATTCGCTGAAAGGGGATGTTGAGGGGATGATGGGAATAAAGTTATCATGAAAGTTGTGCTGCACACGCTGTTCGATGTGAATTGAAACTCAGTCCGGTGCTTGTAAACTGAAACTGAAACTGAAACCTCCGAAAACAATGCGAGGCCAACGATTATATCAGCGCACGGCCAACGGTAAATCATCGGATTCAGACCCGCTTAATCCGAGACACATACATAGCGAAACAAAAAAAAAAAAAAAAAAAAAAAACAGATCCCTATCCATCTAAAAACGTGATAGACAGAGCCATCGAGCTATCGCATACCGCGTGAACTGTGAACCCAACTCGCGAAAGCCCCGCGAAAGCCCCGCGAAAGACAGCGGACATGCCTCGCCGTCCCTGCAAAGCCCGTGCAAAAAGAAACCTGATTAAGAATTGACAACGCCGCGTTCGCCTATCAAGCGAAGCAGAAGCAGAAGCTATCTAGACCTCCCTGCCCCGCGTGAACCCACAAGTGTTAGGCAAAGAAAGAACAAACCTTATCACGAATTGAAATCTGACGCCGCAGCGCTATTGAGGCCGCGTGAACTTTTCTAAAAGATCATCACAAATATCTGACGTTTGTTGAGCTGGATCTGAGCTATGTTCGCCGCGTGAGCACCGCGAGCACCGTGTCTCGTTCGCGTTATGATGATAGGTGAAGCTTGTCGAAGCTTTCTTAAGGATGTCACGAATTAGAAGGTGCTAAGAATCACGGCATGAACGACTGCTCCACAGTACGCGAATGAAAAGCTTTACACGGTGAACTCCCCCTGCGGTGCCCTGCGGTCGAGGGTCAGATGCTCCGAAGTGCGGGGTAAAACGGTTCGATCTAGCTCGTTCGCAGCATTTAGCGCATCACCATGCATCACCCTGCAGAGACGGGCGCAGAGACGCCGGTAGTCGGCAGCCATTCACATCGTTCACATCAGTTGTCTTTAAACTGCAGTAGTGCAGTAGCCGACATGTTCTTAGAGTCTCTAATGCAATCGAGATACCTCCGTGGTGTTGGAGTTGAAAAGTTTTGGCGAATGGGAAGAGAAAGATCGGGACATGATGTCAATATGATGGGTCTGGATGTTACGGGGTGTGAAGATGGAGTGGTCATTAGAGATGCCCAGAGGTATGCCCAAGGTACGATGATGATAGATGATGCGATTTTTTCCACGGCTACGCTGCTGTGGTGATAGGATCGTCGAACTCGAGTGCAGGGTGATGCAGGAGTCTGCCACTGGGATGCATGAGCGCTCCTTGAAGTCTGCAGCGTTGGTTCATCGCACCTTTCAATCTATGAACTGCAAAGTAAAGGAGAAGTGTGGGGGTATCTCGGGCTGCGATCTCTTTGTCTGCGATATGATATCAGCGTGCTATTAAGAGGCGGGAAAGGAAGTAAAGTCAGCAAACAGTCTCGATTATATGCATCGAAGACCGAAGCTTACTCAGTCGCAAAAGCTATGATACGAGATCGGAGATGAAGAGATGAAAATTGACGTTGAGTGACGTAGTCCAAGACCTGTTTTCTTTTTCCGTTTCGTTTACTTTTGCTTTTGAAACGTAGTCAGCCGTAGTGTAGAGTAGGAATCTTGATAGCAAGATTTCTTTTTTTGTCGCACCGTGCAAGCGGGAGGGCTTCTTTGAAACACCTTCCAGAAGTAGACCTCGAGGTGGGGCTTGGGTGCTAACCCTAACCGTCTGGCTACGACTACCCCACCGACAAGCGGGTCCTGCCTTGTTCGTCTGATGTTTGGGCGATGAGAAGGGAAAGTTCCTACAGTTGTGAAGCTATCTGTTTAGGACGCGAGTTTGGGAAGCGAGTTTGGGAGAGCGGACTACATAGAGTAGGTAAGTACACTAGCGGGTGAGGTTTACTCTACGTTTCAACTTTTGAACGGGAGCATGCGCAGTAATGTGTGATGTGATGCGCGCTGTCTAGATGCACGCATGGAGAGAGGGTTTGTCATGATGCGCATTGGTAGTTACAGACTGCGCATGCTTTAACTTCCGAGCTATCCTCAAACAAAAAATCAAATTGCGAATAAAACACAGTCATTCAGATTGCATGAGTATAACGGCGACCTTTTATTTCCATTGTTTCTCCGAGGCCTTTGTTGTTTCCGTTTTCTTCGGAATTCGTTCATTCTTTGATTCTTTGACTGTGGCCGGTTTATGGCCCGAAGCTTGTTTCTGGAATCTTATCTGCTCGACAACGCTTCTAGAAAAGGGTAGCGGCAATGAAATAATGACACCAGTATCACTGCACGCGCATAACGCATTTTGAAAATCTAATCAGCATAGATAAGATCATTTTACATCATAACCGCCGTAGACGGTAAACCAATTGACACCTGAAGGCTGAAGCTGTATTCGAGGTTGGTATGCGCAGATACGGAATTCCAATACCCATCCAGACTCTATCATATCACCTCATTCCAGATTCCTACGAAGAATAACGGACGGAAGTTATCCAAGGTATCTAAGGCTATATGAACTCTGCGGCTCGAAATAGCTGGAGCGGTCGAGTTTTTGCGACACGGAAAAGGCGGCAATGTACCAAATTTTTCGCACCACCGCGGCAACCACGTAGAAATAACCCTCCCAGGGTTCAGGATGCGGATCCATCACTTGGAGAAGATAGGTTGGGTGAGGGTGAGAGAAGTAGATTCTGAGTCCCCATCTGATTATGATTACTACATTATGGCTTGGCTAATCATTAATGGGAACATCTTTATCTAGTCTATAACCAGCAGATCTTACTGTCTCCGGACCCCCCAGACTCCCAGGGCTCCCCTGACCAAAGCCATACCGGTGGTTTTTTCGAGAACCCCTCCGAACGAACCCACTCTCCCATCCCATTATCAGCCGCAGAACTCCAGAAAATCCGTCCTCCTCCCACCAGGATCAATACGCAACAGGAAGAAATAGCGAGAGCAGCTGTACAGCATACAAAGGTTGAACCACATCGCTGGATGGAGATACGTGAGAGGGAAGGTCATAGGCAACGGGATACTGTTATGGGGCGTGAGAACACGGAGAATAGAGAACCACTGCGGCTGAGGGTGGCGTGGAAGTAGATGGCAGATTTGTAATTGAAGTTGGACTGGTATGGCTCCGATGCAGCGCGGAATGTGGCGGAGTTACTCTAGAGGCGCAGTGGGAGGCACGCAGCGAGGACAAGTACTAGTAGGGCGATGAAGTTTCAGGGGGGCGGAGGCGACGAAGGGGACAGACGGAAAAGGAGACGAAGGCGTGGGAGGTGAGGATGGGAGGGTAGAGACTATGGGGCAGAGCGGCGGGGAGCTTTGGGTGGTCGGAAACAGCCTAGGAGGCGGGGCGGATATCGATTTGCTTTACTGTTCTGCTTTGTTGTTTTAATTTCATGCTTTTTTGCGAACATGATAGAATGTATAGGATTTACACGGACATAGAGCCGAATAGACGATACGTCTGGATTATAGATATTTGTAGTAAGTAATAAGAAGTTTTGAAGTGGTTGTGCTGCGTTAATTCTTAGCTAAATAGTCAATTGGATTCCGAACACGTCATTAAATAAGTAGACTGGTTGAGTGTGAGTAAGTCTGTAAACCAAGGTACAGTCATCTTCTGTGCAGCTTAGGCTCTGTTGTGTAGTTAGTACTCTAGACGCGAAAATTGAATGCCCCCGGAAAGGTGTAAACAGTACTGTTCACACCATGCAGTATCCTAATCGGTAGCTGAAATTTGGCATCGATAGAGTTACGATAGAGCTTAACCCTGAAGGACTCGGATGTCAGTAGATTTATTCGCGTTGTAATGGTGCCTGCAGTCGTTGAATGTTTGAGAGCGAAGGAGGACCCAGGCTGAACAGTAATTCGTAAAGTATCGATGAGTCCCTAACGATTCGGGGATGAAGAGTTGGATGAGACGAGAATCAGTCGAGGTGGAGTTAGATTTTTAGGGACGAAGGCGAAGGCAGGTGTCAAGGCCTAGTCAAGGTGGAGGTCAAGACTCAAGATTCTACCTAGGGTACGTTGTAGATAGCCTGGACGGCGCATCGTTGGGATACAGTGCACCACGTAATACTTACCTAGGTTTATGGTGATTCTGTTGTCGTACAAACTTTAGGTCAAGATGGGGATTGTTTACGATGTGAACAGAAGAGGAGGAGCGTTGTTGATCGCAGCTTCCGTGGTGTAGCATAGTGTTATTTCACAATCACATGTCGTTGATGTTTTTCGTTTGGCAGCATATATATTAGGATGTATTGTAATTGACTACTATCTTTCTCGGTTAATATCGCGGTTTCGTGTTTTGGCTTGTCGGAATGCGGAGACATCGCGATTTGTGCCAGAAATACTTTTGTGTCTGCTGTATTAAGTTGTACTATCAGATATAGTTGTTAGAAATCGAGTGTTGAATTAGGCATTTAACATGCTGTAATGTATTTTGGTCTTGGTGTGGTGGTAATGAACAATTTTCGAGAGCGTATGGTTGCACAGGTGAGAAAATTGTGAGGTTTTACGTTAAGTGCAAGCTGAGCCGCCGGAGGAAGGGTAACTAGTGTCACGTGCTTATTGTTACTTTTTAAAGTAATATATGTATTAGTTTTAATATGTACAGAATATACCAGTGCTCGCATGGTGTAGTGGCATCACATCCCACTCTTAACAGACCTAGTACTAGCCGTTGATGGCAAGAACGGCCCTGGCTTAGATCTGGGAAGATCGCTGGTTCAACTCCAGCTGCGGACATTCTTTTTGCTGCTGTATTTTTGTCATTGGCTAGGTTGTGGGTGGGTGACGAAAAGTTGACGGAAGACGGATTTTTGCATCACGGGTTCATGGCTAATCACTCGGTCATGGATGAAGTTGTGGAGCCTCATCGCACTAGTGGGGCTTCCATAGCACGCATTATAAACTATATATGTACATCTACTCTTGAAATTTTCTGTGTATCAGCTCTCAAACTAAGAGAGGCGGGATAAAGTGTTCTTTGCTACAGTTTTACATGGTACATCACTCCTGGCCGTGTTGACGATCTTCCCAACCACATGTGACTCGCCATGAATATCTCCACCCATGTCATCCACTACAATGATTTCCTCCAACAATCCAAAACAGGGCGGTTTTGATCAGTTAGTTAGCCGAATTCTTCCTCTACTCTCTTCCTTCTCCCTTATGCTACCCACTCTATCTCCTTCATCCCATCGACAAACACTACCTGGTGCCCCGTCCACCAACAAAACCATCAACTCACTGGAGTCGACATTCTCAGGTACCAGTCCAAGGTCACCTAGTTGGATTAGAATACCATCAATGACCGAATCATCTCTATCCAACACTGGATCCCACAAGAAGCCTGTAAGTTTCATCCCAAGTGCCCGCTTAACATGTCTGGCAACCCGCTAACGAGTCCACTGAGCCTGCTTCCGACCCCAACGATGGCCCCCTCGATGCCCCAAACGAAACTACCCCCAATGCAACTGTTGTGGCCCCTGCTCAAGCTTCCATTGCACCTCATAGTAACAAGGAGAAGGACATCCTTCACTGGGAAACTCGTTATTGTTGCTACTGCTCTCGGGTTGAAGTTCAGATTCAACGGCCGCTGATATTTCACACATCGGCTTTTCTCAGTTTATCTCCGCGCATGATGCATTCCCGGCAGCTCTCCTCGTGCTGCGGTTGGACTGGTTACGTCGTACGTCTATGGGAAGAGCGCATGGCCGAAGTGGTAGCCGAGCTTTACTGTGAAGGTGGCTCTTTGGTACGATATCTGGCTATGGCCATGAGCATCGTTCCGCTCGCTAATACTTACTGTCGCCTGGACGCTTGGTCCTAGGCTCTCTATGTAGACAATCCGATGTGATCAGTCCTGTTCCGCAGCTTGCGCTTCTTAATAGGATTAACATACTATTCCGTTGAGATGGGTTACAGTCATCCCACTCCCCACAAGATGAAGTCGAAACAAACGACGGCAACCAGTTATGCACCACGGAACACTGTGGAAAAGACTATATTATTCTAGCTCTCTTAGTATAAGAGCTGATCCGCAGAAGTGTTCAAGCGTAGATATACATACATAGTTTATAATGTGTGCAATGGAAGAGGCTCTACAATTGCGATGAGGCTCCACAACTTCGTCCCGTGACCGAGTCATCACCTATGAACCTGTGATAAAAAAACCGTCAACCGCCATCCGTGCTGCCAAAGATCAACGCGACCAATGAGAAAAATGCAGCAGCAAAAAGAATGCCCGCGGCTGGGGTTGAACCAGCGATCTTCCCTGATCTAAGCCAGGGCTGTTCCTGCCATCAACGGCTAGTACTAGGTCTGTTAAAAGTGAGATGTGTTACCACTACACTACGAGGGCTTTTGTATGTTCTGTACATGTTAAAACTAATACATATTCCCTTTAAAAAAAGTCACAATAAACACGTGACACTACTTACCCTTACTTTGGCAGCTCAACTTGCACATAACTCGCCCTGCTTTCCACTCCAGTACACTGCACGTCTACCGAATACCTTCCAAATCCGCATAATTATTCTACAACGGAATACAAACCCAAAACATCTGATGACCTGTAAATGATATATAGCTGGCTTTCTGTAATTCATCCATCTCCTACACACGCAACAAATATCTACCAAGTGCTAACTTCTCAGTGTACAATTAACCGTACTTTCTCGCCGACATCACAACACCGAGGACAGAATTGACAATACCGGTCAGAAATTATAATTACTCCATCTAAACAATCAATACCAGCACTGCACTCCCAACGAACATGATTTCAACACCACCCTGTCACGATGCCTCAGTGCCACTACAAAATCGCGACAAACGCTGTATACATTACGGGAAATCACTTGGAAAATCACCGGAGCACGCGGTTTAAGAATACCACAAATATTAAAATATCAATTCCGGTACCAATATTATAAGTAGTAAGTTAAACTCCACCCTCATAAACCAGTTATACCCCGACCAGTATACCGATAAGTACCACCGTAATGCACCCCCGGACACAACTGGTTCCCAGTCCCGGAGTTTAGTTCGCCCCGGCTGACCGGTAATTTTTCATCTCGAGGACGAATTGGGCCAGGTTCCAAAGGCCCAAACCAACGCAAGCGGAAACACCAACTAGCATAACCCAAAGCTCCCAGATGGGCTTATCGTCCTTGTCCTCGTCGAGTTTGTAGCGATTGATGGTAAGTTGGCTTGGCTGTTGAATCGGGAGGAGAGGAGACGGCGACATAGTGAAGTGGTATCGCGTGTTGGTTTGGTTGGTTTAGTGTGGTGTTTGATGGTAGGATAATGATGATGAGGATGTTGATGAGGATGTTGATGAGGATGTTGATGAGGCTGTTGATGCGAATGATGATGCTGAGGATGATGATGCTGAGAATGATGATGTTGAGGATGATGATGCTGATGAGGATTATGATGATGAGAGCATGAAGAGACGCGAATTCAGAGCGCTTTATAAAGCAATAGTCTAGTTTCGACCCTTCATAATGTTCATAATCGTCACTAAACCAGTCCATCGGGCAACGATCGTAAGCATTTCTTTTTTCCAGAACAACAAAGTGTATGTTTTGCCACAAACCTTCCGTCATTGATTGACTTTCATATACAGCAAGTTGTATTCTTCGATAATTGTGGGAGTGTGATGTGATACATTCCCAGACAACTCCAACCAATATATACTCATCCTTGACACCGCAGACTCAAAATTCACTGTGGAACAAACTCGACACCACTTTTCACCCTATAAAGGGATAATATCAACCCGAATGTGCCTACCCGCACCATATAATCCCATTCCAGCTCTCTCTCTACCAGTTATCCTTACCTCATCACCAACGCACTGCCCTGCACTGCCTCCCATCGGTACCACCCAAGGTCTCAACAGGCTACAGCAAACCACATCATCGCAATGCTACCACCTCACTCCCACTCTCACTCCCCCCACGGCGACGAATACCACTCACAACTTCTCGACGACATCCATGGGCATTCCCACGATTCCGACCATGGCCACGTCCACCACCACCACCGCCCGGCATCTACGAAGGTGCCTGTGAACTTCTTCATCGCCTTATTAGCAGTCCAACTTTTTGTCACCCCGCTCTTTGTTTTCTGTCGTATGTATATGCTTCGAAAACAAAGAGCAACAATCTGGTCCAAGATAGCGGATTGGTGTTTCGGGATCTATGGGTTTTTGGTGATTGTTGATTCTGGGACTATGATGAATTACGTTGTGGAGGAGAAGAAATTGATTGAGAAGTTTCCGGGCGTACAGGATGAGGCCAAGGTGTTGAATGAGATGTTGAAGAAAAGCCATTTGGTTGTAAGTTATCACCGCCACATCCTTCCCGTCCCTTTATTTCCAATCACTCGGGCCTTGAGATTTGGATACAAATTGATAATAGATGGCGATACTAACCACAACCAGGCAAATTTCACCCTCTCCCTAACCTACAACATCGAAATGACCATAATAAAACTCGCCTTCCTCTGCTACTTCTTCCCCCTTCTCCCCGCCTTACGCCTGCGCCTCCGCATAACCCTCTACCTCACCACCCTCTACCTCCTTTTTACGTGCGTGGCGCAACTCCTCTCCACCCTCCTCTACTGCCATCCAATCTCGCTCAACTGGGCGGCCCCGCCAACTTGCGCCCTAGAAAACTCCTTCCCCGGCGTCATCCTCCAATTCGGCATCAACCTCTCCACCTCTCTCCTCCTTTTGCTGCTGGTCCTTTTCATCTTAGCTCAGCGTCTAGTGACAAGATACGACAAGCTAGGAGTTGGCATAATTGTGATAATTGGGATGTTGGCACCGACAATGGCATTGTTAAGGGTGATTGCGATTTGGCCTTTAGTGCAGGATGGGCATGTGCATATGGCGGAATTGACGAGGGCTAATAGTAGTTATGGGGTTATTGAGGCATTGGCGGTTATGGTGGCGTTTTTTTGTCCGGCGTTGAGGGTTTGGTTTAGGGAGAGGGTGGGGGATGGGGCTTCGGCATCACCGACGGGATTGATGGCTCGCTCGGGAGTGGATGTGTCAAAGACGACAAAAGGATCGAGAGGGAATTCCGGGAGTACTTTGCCGAGGTGGCAGGGGGGCACAGGGCTGTGGAGAAGTACGAGGAATGGGAGTTGGGATAGTACGGATCAGGGAGCGGAGACGGAGGGGGAGTTGGCGGCGAGGGACGACATGAATATGGGTAGAGGGGTTAGGGAGTATGTGTGGAATGGACAGGGGAGACCGCCGACTTGGATTTAGGGAGTGAGAATTCGTGATGAGATGAGATGGTGGAGTGGGCTGGACAACAAAATGATGGATGAGAAGACTGATGAGATTGAAAGATGAGGTTCGAGACCACGGCGTTCATTGACTAGGTAGATTGGATCCTTTGATGTACTTTAATAACTTGGCATAAATAAGTAATTTGAACTTTGTCCTGAATACCCTTACTGTCGTAATTGTTGGAAATTCCCACTCCTCCTCGTCGACCTAGTCGTCTTCTGTTTCTCCGTCATAACAATCTCAATGCTCTGGCTCATTCTCTTCCCCCTAGTCTCTATAGTTTCCTCATTCAAAGTTTCCTTGAGCTTCATCTCAGAGTCACCCTGCTTTTTCACCGGCCCTTCTGGTTCAAGATCCGGCCACACAACACCACTCTTCCTCGACCTCACCCTCCCTCTCTTCTCCGTCTCTTCCATTATTTCTATTGGGTGCGATGGTTGCGAACCAATTTGTTCCGACCTAAGACTTCTCCGTCTCCCCCCCTCTTCCTCCAAAAACGACAAACCCCCATCCGTAGATTGAGAGTCAGGAATAACCGACCTAACCGTTGAAGGCGGGGAGATAACAATCGCGGCACGCTTCACCTGTGATTCCTGTTGTGGGGTTGCTCCTTGTTTCCTTTTATGGGATTTAGACGTGGCCTGCGTTGTATTTTCTCCCTGCACCAACTCCTGCAGAGGACTCTTTCCCAGCTCTAGAGAATGTAATATACCCATAAAATGAGCCTTAACCTCCTCTACTTGCCTCGCACAGTCAACGAGGAGTTCTTCTCGTTGCTGCTCTAGCTTCTGCATAGCTTTCTTATGCGCCTTCTCCTGCTCAACTCGCTCTTTTTTCATAGCCGCTAACATTGCTCCAGACTCCTCAGTTTGCTTCAAAATCTGCTGCTCCAATCTTCCAATCCTATTCAACAGTTGTGTTGTATCCCCCCCTCCTCCGGCTCCGGAGTTGGCATACTCCTCCTCAGTTTGCCTCCAACCCTGCTGCTCCAACTTCCCAATCCTATCCAGCAGCTGTGCCGTATCTCCTTTGGCAATCTGGGCAAGCTCCTCTTTTACCTCCCCCAACTCCTCCGACAACACCACACACACCGTCTTCAACCCCTGCAGTTGCTTCGCCACTTCATTCGGTTGGGGATTCAGCAGTGCAATTACCTCCGGATCCTCTAGAACCCTTTGCGGGGGTTGCTGAGTTCCAACATAGTAAACCAAAACTTTCTCAATATCGACCGTAAAAGCCCCTTGTAGATGTACCAAATGATTTGGGGTGCCAAAGAAAGTGCGACCTAGTAGTTGATTGCATTTTTGGCAGCAGATTTGGGAGGAGACAGTGTTTTCGTCCCAGCCGGAGGAGGAGAAGTGGCGCTCGGTAGAAATGCTGCATAGGAGGTGATGGAAGGTTAGGCTGCGGTGTTGGGTTTGGCAGAGGAGGTGGGAGGAGTCGGTGAGGATTCGTTCGCAGGAAGAGCAGGAGAAGGTTATCGATGGGAAGGTGGTTGACGGGGTGGGGGTTGAGGGTATGGTGGAGAGGAGATCGGGGGTGATGGGTTGGAGCGGCATGGTGGTTGCGGTTGGCTGTCGCGGGCGCGGGATCAGGGAGACGCGTCGGGCTATGACGGGTGTCCGCGTTTCGGGCTGCAGATTTTGGCGTGTTTGTATTACCCGGCTTTGGTATTTGGCGAACAAGAAGTTGGAATTACATATGAAATAAGAGCTTAATTGGGGGCTAATTTAGGTAAATCAAATGGGTTTACTAGAAATGCCAATTTGAAGTTGAGCTTATGGATGAACTGATTCAGCTGGCAGAGTTTCTCAAATGCAGATTTCCATGTCCATCTGCCCTCAGCTCTCGAGCTGCCAATGCTACCCCCCCATAAAAGCAAACAAGCCCATAGTCCTCCTAGCATATAAAATCGCTCATGTAGTTCTCCGATTCGTTTGACTAGCCGATTCAACATATTGAAGCACAATCTCGTAACACACCGTAGCCGAGGATTGCTTCCGCAAACATTATATTGCACCGACTTGCATCGCTGTATTCTCAATTGCATAATTCTAACTCCGAATGATGCGACGTTTGTATGATACACCAAAACCCGCTTCTCTCCCTCTAAATCCACGACTTTTCGCTCTAGTTCTGAACGGGGCGCTGGTTCTGCTGCTGGAAGATGTAACCGCGGACCTTGGAGTGCTTCAAAAGCTCGAGGTACTTCTCTGTTTCACGTAATTTCGTCAGCGCCTGTTCTTTGTACTTAGGTTCCTAGGTTCCTAGGTTCCTGGGTTCCTGGGCTCCTGGACTCCCAGCTTCCGGGATTTGACCCCGCCCACTCACCCCTCAGCGGTGCGCACTTCTCCAAGTGATTGACACCCTCAGCGTAGTAGCACTTTCCGAGCTCCTCCCTGGTCAACCGGACCATCATGCTCTTGACCCACTGCTCACGGAGGACCGCGTCCTGGGCGGCCTTGAGCGCCTTGGTGTCGTCGTAGTCGACTCCCTCGAAGGTGGGGGGGACGGAGGGCTTCTTGGCGAGGAAAGCGGCGGATTCGGGGACGGGCATTGTGCCTGTGGTGTTTTCGTAATCAACGGGGAGACGTGAGTTGTGGACGGCGTTGATAGGCGTGCGATGAGCGTTTCGGGCGGGAAAGCGGGAGCGGTGATGATGCTTTAAGATTTGGCTGACTAAGAGAGGGTTAGGGGAAATTGGGAATAGTGGGGTTGGTAGCTCCCTCGCGCTCGGCGGCGACCGAAGAGCTCGAGAGGTCGAGAGCGAACCGAGACGAGACAGCTTCATAATTATTTCGGAAAAAGAGTTTTTATTACAATAATTGGAGAATATCTTAATACGTCAATCTTGGATAATATCTTCACAAGTACATCCATCAATCTTGAATTCCCCTCATTCTCAGCTTCTCATCAAGCTAACTCTCACAGTGCCATACCCATTCACTCTCCCCACCACCTCCGCAATATCCTTCATCACCAACTTCAACTCTCCGGTGTTCCCCTCCCTCCCCCTCGTCGCCTCCGAACATCGCGGCACCGTACGGAATCTATTAAAATCCTACAAGCGCCTCTCTCCCTCTCAACAAGCAACCCAACTCCCCCAGCTTCTCACCGCGTTAACCACCTACCTCCCAAACCTCCTCTTCCTCCAATCCTCCCTCCACTCCGGCGACGTCCTCCCCTCCGATTCCCCCAAACCCTTCACCCCCTCCTGGCGAACAAATCTCAGCAATACCACCTTCCCCAGCGCAGCAAAACGCATCTCCCACCCTGGCCTAGACTACGAACTCGCCTTCACCCTCAGCACCTTAGCCTACATCCACACCTTACTTGCGCGAAGCCAGTTCCACGAAGCTCTGTCCAACATCTTCCCCGAGAAAAAACAAACGCTTCTAAACAACGCCATCCAGAATCTTCTAACAGCTTCCGGTATTTTTACCTATACCCTCACCCTCCCCCAAGTACCCGGCAGCGCCTTCCCAGTAGACCTCTGCCCCGCTACTATATCTGCTTTAGCATCGCTATCGTTAGCAGATGCAACCCTCCTAGCAGTAGTGAAGCAAGACCCTTACCCAAACTACCTCGCCTTATCTAGCGGTAAGAAAGAGGGTTCCGGATACCTGTATGCCCCGCCGACTGCACCCACCGGTGTAAAGGCGTTACTATTATCACGAATCTGTATTGCAGCTTCGGTACATGCCGAGAAGGCGTTGGGATCACTGGTGACGGCGGATGTGGTGCCGGAGCTTAGGAAATATTTGGAGTCTTTGCAGAAGGTAGCTAGAGCGAAGGCGTGTCGATTTTTGGCTATTGATGCGGAGGCTTCGGGAAGGGTGGGAGAAGGGATTGGATGGATTATCTTAGCACGGAATATTTTGGGGGAGAAGGGGAAGATGAAGCGTGAGTTTCTTGAGCGGAGGGAAGCGAGGGGGATTGAGAAAGCGGATTCGACTTGGGGGTTAGATGCGGGGAGGTTAGAGGAAGTAAGGGTGCTAGAGGGGTTGGAAGAGAAATGGAGACGGAGTAATGATGCGGTTTTCTTTCAGGCTATTGAAGCGGAGGTGGGGTTGGCGGCGAGGATACCGAGTGGTAGGGAGGTGCATAGTGTTAAGAGCTGGGAACCTCCGACGCTTGATGCGGGACAGAAGAAGGGATTGAGGAGGGAGGATGGATTGGCGGAACGGATGGAGGCGCTGGGGTGGGGGTCAGGGAGTGAGGAGGAGGAGGAGAGACCGGCCCCGAGTCGGAGGGCGAATACGGAGGGGGGGTATTATTAAAATACCGGTATGTCGTGTGTGGGCCAAATTATGAGATTTAATTGATATACCATTTGAGTAGTTTATTTAAAGATTACAAATCCATCGGTTGAGAAATCTACGGGGCGGTCCAGGATGTGGGTTCGGGTGAAAAGTATTGGTCTTGGCATAGGGTGTTGAAAGCCCTAGCTGCCATTTGGAATCAACAGCGCATTATTATGTACTGATCGACTAAGCACATCCAATCACGACAACGAAACAATCACAGCAATTTAATACAGCAAGGTAATTAATATTTACAGCACAACTAGAGAAGCATCTAAGTACAAACGCCATCTGAAAAGATCCAAGCAACCAACCCTATTTACAATTAACGCCTAATATCTCATGCAACTATTCCCCTCTATTCCGACTTCCTCTTCAGCCTCGTCTGCTGCGCCAAAGACGCCTTCCTCCTCTCTTCTATTTTCTTCCTCTCCTCCTCCGCTTTCTGCATCATCTCCTCGTCAGAGCTATCAATCTCAGACTCCTCACTTGAAGAAGACTCCTCAGAGCTAGAACTATTTTGCACATTTGCAAGAGGATCAACCACTACCTGTGCATGTTGTCGCCAGGCGTCACTATCGTCGGAGTCAATTCCGGAGCTATTGTCGTTATTGTTGTTAGAGCCGTTGTTGGGGTCGTAGTCAGCATATTCCATCGTATCATCAATCAGATCCTCTACTTCCTCTTGTTCTGCCTCGTCACTTTCTTCTTCTTCCTCTTCACTTTCTTCTTCTTCCTCCTCACCTTTCCCCTCTTCCTCAGTAGTATCCCCACTCTGTTCCCCCTCCCCGTCCGTGCCACCAGCATCCCCAATCACCACACCCTCCAACATCTCCGCCAACTCCCTCTCACTCCTCTCTGCCAACTCCCTCTCCTCCTCCTCCCTTCTTTCCTTTGCCTCGGCCTCCCTCTGTTCCCTCTCCGCCGCCTCCCTCTTTTCCCTCAACATCTCTTGCTGCCTTCTATTCCTTTCCTCCGTTCTCCTTGAATCCCAACCGCTAACCCCCCGGCCTCGCCCCCTGGATGCGGCGATGAAACGTTCGCGCGCTTGTCGTTGCGCTTGGTCTAGCATAGATGTGAAGCTGGGTGTAGCAGGGGCCCGGGGAGGAGCCAGGAAGGCCCGAGCTATTATGTTACGGTTACCGTCGTCATCGGCTCGTTGACGTTTGTTGACTGTGACGGTTTCGGTGTCGGAGTCGGATTCGCTTTCGGAGGATGAGTAGCGGCGTTTTGGGGCTGGGGTTCCGGGTCCAGTTCCAAGGGTTCCGGATCCGGGGGTTTGTAGCGCGGGAACTGTAGGAGTTGCTTGCGTTGCTATGTGCCGCAGCTTGCTGACGAATATGCTCTTCTTGCTGCTGACGAATATACTCATCTTTCTGTTTCTGGATCTCTATTTTTGCCTGTGCCGCGGCTTGCTGACGAATATACTCATTTTTCTGCCTCTGGAGCTCGCTATCTTTTAGTGCCTGTGCCGCGGCTTGCTGACGATTGTACTCTTCTTGCTGTGCCTGGAGCTCCATTTGTGCCTGTTGGGCTGGGTTGAGTGGTCCGGAGATGTTCTCAGGAGTGAGCATAACTGTATCCCCGTCCTGTCTAACAGCATCAACGGTGTTCATATCCATGTCTGATCCGGCAACGGAGGGAGTGGGACTCAAACGATCCATATCCACATCTTCAGCAGGACCAGCGGATGATGGATGAAGGGATGTATTGTCTACATTCATTGCATTGGGATCATGAGAAGATGTTAGAGAAGATATCGAAGAAGATATCGGAGGAGCATCGCCCATTTCGTCATCTAGCGGAGGATTTATTTGAACCTGTGGCACACCATGGGAGTTGAATGGATTATTAGCCGGTGGCAATTGGGGTGCAGGATTGAGTTGCATTGATGGCTGGCCATGAGCGTTGAACAGTACATTACCCGGCGGCACTTGGGGTGCAGGATAGACCATGGAAAACCCAGTATTGGGGATGAATGGTGTTGTCTGGAGGGGAGCTGTGCAAACTTCATCCAACATTTTCTCCTTCAACGCATCATTAATCTTCTGTTCCGACTTCTTACGTGTAGGAACTAAAAGAATAGGCTGATCATTCCTTCTCCTTTTCGGGATTGACGACGGAGGAGTTGTAGCAGTTGGAGCCCTTAACCTTTTCCTGGAGGACGGCGGAGAAGCTTCAGTCGTTGCCTTTTTCTTGTGTGGCGTTGATATGGGCGAAGGAGTGACCCTGGCATTAGTATTTACTTCAGGTGATACTACGGGTGGTCCTTGGTCAGCTAGAATCGTCTTTAAAACCACACCGGAACCTCCTGGAGGAGGTCCTGGCGGGGGGGTATCCTCGTCATCGTCATCGTGTTTATCATCGTCCTTGCTATCCGGTTTATTACCATCATTAGAGTCTGTATCTTTGGTTTCGTCTTGGTCAATCGGCTCTTTCACTTCTTCGTTAATGCCGTCGTTAATAGCTTCCTCTAGTGGCTCAGTAGCGGGCTCGCTAACGGCCTCCGTAATGATCTCCGGAATGGGCTGGGAAACAGGCTCAGAAGCAGGCTCAGAAATGATCTCATCGGCGGGCGTCGTCTCCGCCACAGTTTCAGCAATAAGCTCAGCAATAAGATCAGCACCGAGCATCTGAGCGGGCGCATCTTCTGGATCACCCTCAGGCTCATCAGCGGGTGCATCCTCAGGCTCATCAGCGAGCTCATCCTCCGGCTCAGCCATGGGCTCCGCAGTGGGCTCACCAACAGGCTCATCCGCTGGCTCATTAGCTGGCTCATCAGCGGGCTCAGGTTCAGAACTAATGACATACTCCGGTACGGTCTCAGATTCGTCATAATCGCCCAGCAGATCATCATCATTAGAGTCGACAAATACGATGCTGTCCATATACTCTTGGCTTGCGTAATACTCCTTGGAAAATTTGTTGCTCAGTGGCGCAGGAGAAGGCGCAGAAGGGGATGGAGGAGGGGATGGAGGAGGCTCACCGTCACCACCACCATAAACAGCAGTAGGTGTATCCGGAAGACCGTACAACTCCTCATCCGTAAGACCCGATGCTCGCCTTTCTGCCTCGTATACTTTTTTTTTCTGGTCCATTATATAGCTTTCAACATCCTCCCTTGAATGTCCGCAGTGAGCCATTATTTTAGCAAATCCTCGGAGTGGGGCCTTCCAATTCTGCTCAAAGCGCTCATCCCCTTTAAAAAATCCAGGTCGCTCAACGCGAGGTTGTAGCATGGCACCATACCATGCGGATGAGCCTCCGACGGGTGGAGGGGGCATTGCGGGATCCGGGGGAAGATAATAATTATGTGTAATTCCTACAGGAGAGGTAGGTTTGGTTGGTTGAGTGGAGGGAGTAGGACCAGCTATGCCTACAGGAGAAGTAGGTTTGTTCGGAGGAGGTGAGGAAGGAGGACCACGGATGCCTACAGGAGAGGTAGGTTTGGTTGGACTCGATGAGGGAGGAGATCCACCGCCGCCGCCGAAAGAAGCAGATTCCCTTGGCGGGCTACGCTTCTTTTTAGGCGTAACTTTCAATGGTTTCTTTGCTGCCTGGTATGCTTTATTCATCTGGCGAAGTATGTATCCTTCAATATCCTCCATCGATCGCTTGGATTTAGCCATTATTCGTGCTGCACCCCCGAGTGGGATTCCCCTAGTTGGATCAGAGAGGTGCAAGAGCATGGCGGCCCAATATTCGGCTGAGTCTTCGGTGTGCGGACCAAGGGTTGGGGGAATCTTGAAGAGATAGTTCTCGCGCGTGAGAACTACGGGACCGGTACGTGTGGCCGGAGGCTGAGCGGTAGGATGTGCGGTAGGAGGTATTGGGGGAGACGAGGTGGAATGGACGAAGGGGGGTTTGGAGGTGATTGTTTGAGGTGGGGATATGACTGGAGAAGGCGAGATGATTGGTGAGGATGAGATGATCGGATTCATCAGTCTATTGATGTTAAGTTCTAAGAAAGGGTCAGCCAGGAAAATCTTCTGTAAGAGGTCCTGGAGTTTTGCACTTCTATTCATATTACCGCCAGCCTGATTACGGCGTTTAGTGATACGGCGACCGTTAGGCCCCAGGTCGATCTCCTGTGGTGGTTTGGGCAGTGGTGAAAGGTTGTCATTACGAAGCCGAGTGACGGGGTATGGCGATGATGGACTTCGGAAAACTTCGACTGCTGAACATGAGTTAGTAAAGGAAATATTAAATAGAAACGTCTAGATTTCCTTACCTTTGGGCTCATCATATACATCCAAATCCAGCGGTGGCTCGTACGCTTGAGCGGAACCATCATCATCGCCCTGAGTAACAGGAGATGGAGGTGATGGATACTCATGGTATCCGATTCTTGAGTGTCGGTGGGGTCGACGAGTAAATTCAGGATTAAACACGCGTTTTTCGGTTTCCTCATCCTGAGGTGCCCACTCGGCATCACAATGCCGTGGCGGCTCGGGATGCTGTGCAGGAGTGTCATCGTGGGGGTGAGTGACAGGAGGTACGGGTGGTGTAGGCCGGTAGAGTTGGATGGCTGTTTCGCTAGGTGGAATTGAGCCAAGCGTCCCATCATAGTTTTTAACAGTGTTAACGTCAAGCTTCCCAAAAGGAGTAGCGTCTAGGTCTGTTAGCATAAGTTATATTTAAGTATAGGATTCGGATTATCTTACCTCGCATCACGGGAATCTTGGTAGAAGACCTCCGATGGAAGTTACCTTGGTCTCTCGGTCTGAAGGGGGCTCGGATATTTGTATGTACCAAAATCCCATTTGTTGCGTCCGAAATCGTCGGTCCCTCTTGGTGGGATTTCTGCAAATTTGCATTCTTGCTCTGTTCAACTGGCTCCGAGTTGGTCGTCCTGATCTGCTCCACCACAGGAAGCCATGAACTAGGACTGCTCTTTGGTGGATGGTCTGGACTGTTTGTCGTCCCTTTTCCCGGGTCCTGAACTTGTATATCGTCCACCGTACCATCAAATTCGTGTTTCACCATTTCCCGACCCCGAAGTTGAGATTCGTTGTGTTCCACCTTCCACAGGGCTTTCGCCTTTGCTGATTTTTCGGCCCATGTGTCCTTAATCGGCGCTGAGGCATTCTTGCTTCGCTGGTAATTTGCTTCTTGACATTCCACCTGAGTCGGAGCTGATAGTAACGGATCAGGCTCCGTAGAAGCGTCCTGGTAAATGACCGTGCGGTTGATATTCAACACCCTTGGTGAGCCTACGGCAGAAGTATGGCTAAGAGTACCCTCTCCCGCCGTCGTCGATTGGCTAAAATTTTGATGAGGTCCATCCGAGGCTTGCGGTCCATCTGAGGCTTGTGGTCCGCTAGGCCCGGGCGGAGGTTCTGGAGGTCCTGGAGGTCCGGCATTGACACCCTGTCCCGTCGCCTGACTGTCCCTCATCATGACGGTGTGGACATGGTAGGCGACATATGCGATAGTTGCGTAAGGGAAGACGCTGTTGCAACCAACTAGAACTATTGTCGAGAAATCGTATGCATTGTCGATTTTGCTGAGAGTATTTAAATGGCGTCCGAATTCGCGCCATATTCGGTCCATCGCGATGTGGTGTGTGTCGAGTTGGAAAACGAGAAAGATCAAACGAATATGAAGAGGATATGGCGTGAATTTGAATGTTGCGGCTAGTGCTTTATCGATAATGAACGGGCTGTACGGCGTTTGGGTGAGTGTGCACAGTGCAAACAAGTGCATGTTGAACCAATCGGGTTGATTGCGAGTGGCAAGCGAGGGCATTATGTTGACCTGGGGGGCTCAACTTGCGAAAAAGCGTTCAAATCGACCCCAATGGTTGCCATTCAGAATTCTATGAAAATTTTCAAGTTCAAGTTGATATGTTTCGCTGTTTTTCTGTAGATTCAACTTGTGCACAGCGTTAAAGTTACGGCGCTTATTACAGCCGCAGCCGCGGCAGTAGGCGAAATGGCACTTAATCCCATTTAATCACGACCCGATGCAGCGCTCCCGACGTCAGTGGTATACAACGCTGTATCGCATCCCCGGTATATGATGAGATAGTGTGATTCTTGATTATAAATTGCTTTCGGCTACGGTGGACTGCATATTACGTAGAAGCACTGCGAAGTCATGGTATTTTATAACAGTGACTGCCCGCAATCTAGCTCGTTTCCTTCAGGGATGCACTTACGGATAAAACATTACCCTCACACCTCTTGGAAGGTAGCAAAAAAAAAAAAAAAAAAAAATGTGTGCACTGATTGACTACTGGCTCCACACCCATCCGGACTCCGGAACAATATCCACAACGGCTGTGTCCATCCGAGTGCTGTCATCAAGCATCATCCACACACCGTACGAAAAACTCTAGTCATTAATTCATTAACGCAATACTCATACATCAACATAAAGTCCAACCCTCCCAAGAACTTCAAGCCAGCGCAAGCGAATCAACCCCCCAAAAGTCCTATGAAAACATCGCCCCCCACAATCTCCCAGTCAACTCCCTCGCCGTCGGTTTATCATTCACCCTCTCCAGCCCGTCCGCCACCCACTCATCCGCCGCATCAAGAACCGCCATCACAATCTCCTCCTTCTCTCGAAAAAACTCATCCATCCTCTCGTTCCACTCTTCCTTTGTCCACTCTTCCTCTCCGCTCTTGAGTTTCGTTATCATTGCCAGCATTTCATTATTAGAGTCCTTGTTCACACCTCCTATAATGCGGTTGACCATCTCTTTCAACTCTTCATGTCGTTCAGCGGCCAGGTATTCAAGACGACGAGTGAGCTCTGATGCATCAAGAGGCTGCGGGACGAATATACGAAGCGTGGCGGGTGAGTAATCAGGGGGCGATTCAGTCTTGTTAACGATATTAAGGTTACTTCGGGGTAGTTGGACAAAGGAACCGCCTCCGCACCAGAGGGAAGAAGGAACGGAACCGGAATGAGTTGAGGAGGCTGACCTTGAGCTAAAGGCTGGAAGAAGGCTGAGGGATGAGTTTGATTTGAAGCCTAGGAGGCGGCCAGAAGATGCAGCAGGTATAATTTCAGGAGACGGGGATAGAAAGACAGAGATATCTTGGTAGTCGGAGCAGGTTGAACCTGTCGTGGGGGTGCGGATGGGCAGGTCGATCTTGATGGGGGTTTCGGGGAATGAGTCGATGAAAATTAGAGAGGATTGAGAGGAGGAAAACATATTCGGGAGAGTTTGGGGGTACATCGTTAGAGCTGGTAAGAAACCGTGGCAAAAGGTGCTGATTACGAAGAAGGTAACGTCCGTTAAGATTGAGATTAGTGATGAATTTAGAGATGGCGGAGAACAATCTCCGAGGGACAAGAAGTCTTTTATTTAGACGCATCCTATCATTCTATTTTCAATACGATCGGGTGGTCAATCGCGAGTGATAGAATGCGAATGGCGGGAGGATATCTCGACTACCGAGTGGAGAGCGTTACGACAGAAGGCAGAACTCAATACTTACAACCGTTTTGACGGATATTACGGCTATCCGAAGATTACGTCTCAGAGCTTCGGCATACTGAGAAGGGTTTAAAAGCATCAGCTTGGGATATTTTGTATGGTTATGGAATGGTTTATCGGAATTGCTATATGTATTTGGGATAGTTATGAGGGATTTCTGGCATTATATCGGATCAAGAGTATTGACCCGATGGTTGTTTTTGGTTTGGCCGATTGGCAATTTCTGTGTATTTAAGAACCCTATATTCCGTAGTGAATCAATCAAGTCGATCGATCACAAAAACCAAGTCCCAAGATCAAAGAGTGAAATCAAGATTCTGTCACGTTTGGAATAAAAGTCTAAGTAATTTTACAAGCGGTGCTGTTGATGTTTTTCTTCACGACGTGAAAACAGTATGTTGTGTTGTTGATCGTTGCGGTTGATGCTGTAGCTTATCTTGGAGGTGATTTTCGTCAGTTTACGTGCGGTAAATGCTGGAAGATAAAGAGGAGATAGACTGAAGGCGACACGATGAGCTTGAAGGCGAATGTAAAAACGGGAACAGAAGAAACGAAGTATGGCAGACGATGATAGAGAAAGAGATAGAATTAACATACCCCGATCTGGGGTCTAATAATATGACAAATCAAAAATCAAAAATTAGTTTACGTGCGCGAAGGGTTGCAGAGGTTAGAAAATTGTGGAGGTTGCACTAGTTGAGCTGTCGAAGTAAGGGTAAGTAGTGTCACGTATTTTTTTGGCTTTTCTTAAGGAGGATATGTATTGGTTTTGATATGTAGAGAACATCAAATGCCCGCGTGGTGTACTGGTATCACATCCCACTCTCAACAGACCTAGTACTAGCCGCTGATGGCAGGAACGGCTCTGGCTTAGATCTGGAAAGATCGCTGGTTCAACTCCAGCCGCGGACATTCTTTTTGCTGCTCTGTCTATCGTTTTTTCTATTGGGCTTACTGGTTCACGGAGTTTGCCTTACTTTTGGTCATCGCGTTTCCCGACACAGGTGATCACTCGGATTCACAGAAGTTGCTTACAATGAATTAACGCAGCGCGAATAATTCCTCATCCAATCCTGGATCATACTACAGAAAATATCGCAGATACATAGAAGCCAAATTCATCGTAATAGCTTAATCTCGCATCATCAATTGTGACGGCGTAACCGACTCATTATGTCTCATTCCAAGCCTTCACTCGCGATTGCCGAAATCTTTCTTATGATGAAACAGTTTCTGAAGGGGACATAGAGATTTTCAATGAGAATAGAAACTAGATCTCATTTGGCTGGAATCTTGGTAATTCTAATCGCGTAGATGCAACCGCCAGCCATGAGCACACGACAATCATCAACGCCGCCTTCATCGCCACTATCAGTACAACACCATTGAACGGTACCAACCATGGCGGATCCTTTGAGTATCACAGCCAGTATTGCTGGACTCGTCAGTCTCGCGAACGAGGTCGGCAAAATCATCGCCAGCTATATCGGTGGTGTAAAGTCGGCCCCGGGTGAAGCGGAAAGTCTCAGCATGGAATTGGCAGCACTCGGCGTTGTTCTCGAGCAGACGCGAGAATTCCTTCTGCAGGAGGAACTACTACATGGTTCCTATTTTGATGATATCTTTGTTCTAGCATCATTGATGGGCTTCACTTCGAGTCGCATTAGGACGTCTACAACAAGCTTTCAACCTTCAATTCCGCCAAGAACGGGGTCGCCGGAGTTATTGACCGTCTCAAATGGCCGCTACGCCAAGAAGAATGTCAGAAGGTTATGGAAGAACGACGTCGCCTAGCGCAATGCTTTCATTTTTCTTTGACAGTTTCAAACTGGTTAGTTTTGTCATTCAAATACCGTCAAATACTGCTATCGGTGGTGAATAGCGATATCTGATTCTGAGCCTTCTAGCGCATTACTCTCGAAAACAAATTCGGAGGTTCTGTCACAGCTGGAAAAGGACCAGAGCGAGCTGCAGACCACCATGGCAACTTTGGAGGCAATGTCTATATCCATACCCAAGCAGCTCCTTGACAACTCTCAACGCCTGTCGGGCGTCCACAAGGTTCTAGGCGAGGTGGCTGAGTTTGGCGAGAGAATCAAAGAGATGTCGCTTGGAATGAAATGAATTGAGAGCAAACTCAAAGGTACTTCCAGGCTCCAGCCATAAATGCGATGAAATAAATAGCTGACCATAGCGATGACAGAAGGAGAATTGGAAAACCTGGTCTAATGGATTTCCCTAATTGAGTCTCAAAAGCGCCACCGCGACATCGTCCTGAAGCGGTTAGATGGTACCGGAGGGTGGTTTACGCAGACGCAGTCCTTCAAAGATTGGAGAGATTCTGGGAACAGTGAAGAGCACGTCGGTAATTGTTCTTCCAGTCAAGTACTTGGATGCTATGGTAAACCTGGTGCTGGTAAATCCGTCATCATGTAAGCAAATCTATCCGTGACCACTGACTTGAATAATGTTATTTAGCTCGCTTGTGATCGATGAGCTATCGGCGAAGGCTACTGCTGAGAATACATGTGTCCTGTTCCTCTACTGCGATTATCGAGATGAGCGCCAACAGACCCAGGTGAATCTTATTGGCGCCCTCCTCAAGCAAGCGATATGTTTGAACCTAGCTACATCGGATGCCATAATCGAGGGACTTCCGAAGATGAAGCAGGAAAACAAAGTGTTAAAGGCCGATGCAGCTTCCAAATTCCTGATTGAAGCTTTACTATGTTTCACCAAGATTTATATATGCATTGACGCCTTAGACGAGTGTCAGGTTGACAGGGCGTCATTCCTGCGTGCTCTGAGGGAGATTATCCAGCATACAGAATTGCAGAAACGACTTAGAATATTCCTCACCGGTAGATCACAGGTAGCACACCATGTCGTGAAACAAATTGTTGGACGATCATTCTGTACTGTCACTTTGGAAGCTAGCGAGGAAGACATCTTGAAGTATGTCAGGGATCAGATCGAGAGTGACGATGGCGGAATGGATATGAGCGACGAGTTTACAAATGAAATAATCAACACAATTCTCAGCACCTCAGATGGGATGTAAGTGTCCTATACCATAACAATCTCCTTATCTGCTCACGTCTGACATGATCTGGTGATAGATTTCTGCTTCCGGCATTACAGATTCGACATGTGTTGGAACAGACAACGATACGTTCACGGCGGGAGGCCCTCAAAACAATGCCGACTAAACTCGATGATGCATTCTTGGACACCATTCGCAGGATAGAAAGCCAGCCACCATCAAGAAAAGAGCAGGGCATGATTGGTGCACAAATCACTGCAAGACCTTTTCGAATGGCAACATTCTATGGGCACTCTCTTTGCTGGCGGACACCCGTATATCGCAAAAACTTGCCTTACATACATGGGGTTTGACCATGATTTCGGAACAAAATGTCATCTAGGTGACTATGTTAACCAGTCTTGGGGTCATCATTTACGACATTGTCCGACCGACGATATCGACGGTCTCGACAAGTCGCAGATATTGTCATCTTTATTGAACTTCGATGCAAGTTTACATGAGGCTCGGATAAACCCTCCATGGCTAGCCTATTAGTACGGCACCGTTTTCGAATTGCGAGAAGGCTTAAAGACTTCTGAATCCGACATGATTCATTATCTGGCGTATTTTGGATTAACAGACCTTATTCAGTATATGCTAGAAAATGGCGATGCAAAAGTCGATCACATGTGTTGTGATGGTGTTGGTGGTATACACACTCCATTGTTGCAGGCAGTCGCACATGGTCAACTTCAGGCTGCGAGATTACTTTTGGAGAACGGAGCAAATATTGAATCCGAGGACGACGGACAGGACACCATATAACCTAGCTTCTGATGGAGGCGATACAACACTCGTACAACTTTCATTAGAGAAGGGTGCCAATACAGATTCAAAAAAGAAATTTGGATACACACCTCTTGGTTCTACAGTCTTGGAAGTATAGCACCAGGAACGGGAGTAACAAGCACGACCGTACGGATTGTGTATTGATAGATGTCTAAGGAGGGGAAGTCTGGGGGCTTCCTCCCTCATATATACAGAAGGGCAAACAATCCTCATGAGCGGTCAAAACAGAACAAACCTCCGAACCCTTAACCAAATCCTCCGACCCGTGCTCCACTGCAATATCCGAAGAAGCAAAGCCAAGACCAAAACCAAGACCCAGACCCGGGACCGCAAGGGGAAGAGCGGGTGCTAGTGGTTCTAGAGAGCGAGCGCGCGGGCGCACTCCAACAGAAAGTTCACACGCTAGTTGTTCAATTACTAGTAGAGAAGGGTGCCGACATTGAGGCGAAGAACAACCATGGCGAAACTCCACTGTCACTCGCGGCCGAAACAGGAGAGTGAAAGTTGTGCGATATCTGATCGGCAAAGGTGCTGAAGTCGCTTCAAAGACGACACGGGTAGAACACCACTCATGTGGGCTGCTCAACGAGGTCACGAAGTCGTTGTGCAATTGCAATTAGATAAGGATATTGATATGCATTCAAAAGACTACTTTGGTAAAGGAGTGCTGTCATTCGCGGTTGAATCCGGCGACGAAGCAGTAGTGCGAATTATAATTGAGAAAGGCGCCGACATTGAAGCGAAGAACAACTCAGGCGAAACACCCCTCTCATACGCAGCCAGGGTGGAATACGTAACACCAGTTGTCAAACTCTTGTTGGACAAGGGTGCTGAAGTTAATTCTCCATCCTGCATCGGCAAGACGCCACTCATGCTGGCCGCGGAGGACGGAGCAGAAGATAACATGCAACTTCTACTAGAACGAGGAGCCGACTCCGAAGCTACAGACGACATTGGCCATACGGTTTGGTATCATATGTGGCTCCATCTTCGGAGTGAAATACTTGATGATGAGAACCACCCCCTCAGTTCTTTGTATCGAGAACCAGCACCAGAATTCCCAGATTCCCAGAACAACAATTACTGGCCTCGTTAACCACCATCCTAACAGGGACAGGAGGCTGGAGAAGCAGGATTTCTGTGTTTCTTTTCATGTTTATCTTGTCACATGTATCTTTTCACGCCAGGTATCAAGTTTATGGTGAATCTATGCCACGGAAAATGTCCACAGTACTTACCGTTCGATATCTTTCTTCTGCCATTCTTGTTTCTTTACTTCATGTTTCCTTTTCTTATACTGATGGATCGGATTCTGAAATTTTGTTTCATGGTCTTTTGATTTATCTCTCGCTCGAACTTGGCTTGTACGGAGGATTTGAAAGCGAGGGGGAGGATGCACAAGCTCACGATGCCAGATAAATTATGTGGACTGGGGTGTGAGGAAATAGGATGTGAAATGTGAATTCTGGATTGTTGAAGTGGGGGGTTTGTTGTACGGAGGAATGAGGAGGGCAGAAATATGATGTTACAGACCATGATTCTGGAAGATTTACTCATCTCGCGAAGGATGTCGCGTGAATTGGAATATGGAGATTTCACTTATTGTACGGAGGATTGAGACGTGGAAGAAGTAGACACTCTTATCACGGGAGATTTACTGGGCGGAACTCGAGATGTTGCGGTTGATTGGAGATCCAAGAGGTGGAGGAGTTTTAGTCCGGGTATCGGACACAAAAATGAGGATTGCAAAAGTGATAACCGACGATGCACTCCATGCATTCAACAACTTTGGTTTCTAACAAGTGAACAACCAAAAAAAAAAAAAATGATGTCCCGCTGATACGGTTTGGGGTCAACCTACTGAAAGATTGGTTGCTTCGAAACAAACGACGGTCACGAGTGACCTAGCATGTCGCGCTGTAGTAAATACCGCGGTAAAGACCACTTTATCCCCGGCTGTTTCAGTCTGACTGCAGATTTATGAAGAAAGATAAGCAAAGCCGTACATACATGATTGATAATTGTTGTGCTAAAGCACTAGCTAGAGTAGAGCGATGAGGCTCAAAGTCCCCCGTGACGTATACGAGTGAGTCCTCATGAAGCTTCATGATAAAAAAAACGTCTTCCGTCAACCTTTCGTCACCCACCCACGACCTGACCAATGAGAAAATTACAGCTACCACAGCAGCAAAAAGAATACCCGCGGCTGGGGTTGAACCAGCGATCTTCCCAAATCTAAGCCAGGTCTGTTCCTGCCATCAGTCGGCTAGTACTAGGTCTGTTAAGAGTAGGATGTGATACCACTACACCACGCGGGCATTTGTATGTTCTGTAGTTGTTAAAACTAATACATATTCAAATTAAAAAAAGCCACAAAAACACGTGACACTGCTTAACCTCACTTCGGTAGGTAGCTCAACTTGCACTTGACGTGAAACATCCACCACCTTCTACCACGATTCGTGACAACTTACCACTCGTGATAGCTTACCCTTGTACAAAAAAATTGCTACACAACACATAGTTGTCGAACGCTATGCTACACCACCTAAAATACGCTCCAAACGAAAACACCCGTCCTCGCCATTTTTACACCGTCAATATTCCCAGTCTCGAAGCGCCTTTGCACAATATTACAGCATCATTATACACCCGGCGCTACCGTACCCCAACCACACTGCATCTACCACGTTCGTAAGCTTAGTAGACCTAGAACATTTCCACCTCCACCTTTACAATGCCTTGACAAGCTCCTCTACCGACGACAATTTCATTTGCCTTCTAGTTCGATCTCGTGAGTCGCCACACCCTCCTTCTCGAATCTGTAATCCACCACGCCCGCTGTTTTCTCTTCACACCTTCATAGTTTCCAGTCTTCGTACGCCTTTGCACCATGTCACGACATCATCCCGTATCTGGCGCCTCCGTATCTCAGCGACGATATATCTACGATATTAGCTCCATATCAACTGACCCAATCTCGTCTAACCGTCCTCCCCGAATCGCCATCCACGCCTCGCAACTTACAACCCTGCTCCTCGTTCGATCTTGTTCAGCGACTTTGACCGCAATTGCGGCGCGGTTCAATATGCGTACCTGGCTACATCTAAGTCCCAAGAGACGTCTCTAGGATATCCTATCTATTCCTACGCCCATTAATACTCCAGCCGAATTAGTTAAAGCTTTTTATCACTCGTGTCTTGTTCAAATCCTAACTACAGTAATCTCTCTTCATATCCCTTCCTTTCACCCCACATAGGAACCACCCCAGGTAAATTGTATAACACTACATCCATCGACATCATCCAGGGCCAGTCAGCATACTCGAAACGTCTTCCTACACTAACATTGAATAGACACAGGATATTCTGATGCACAAGAAACATACAACAGTAACTTCCACTTTTGCGGCCACCTTATAGTAACATCTGCTACATTAACCAGCCATGTTTACTATTCTACAATGGCTGATGGTATGCATTACCTGTAAAATCGAGATATCTATGGCATGGATGTTCGATGTTGTACGTTGTCCAGTCAACAAGTATTTCCACTAACGAATTCGGAGGTCTTATTCTATTCATTGAGAGGAGAAGAAGCTTGCACGATAGGGTTCTACTGAAGGAATTTACATGATCTTATATAGACAGAATACAGAGAAATTGACACGTTTACAGAAAGAGAAGAAGACGTTACCAATACCTAATTATCCTCCAAATTCCTCCGAATCGGCCCGATTACTCCGTAAATGTATGACGTGGAATCTCCAGCCATGTGGCAACTCCGAGCCTTACGTGGCAAAGAGTTGAGAGCACCGGATAAATGATAGCGAACGACGGCGAGAGCGTCGGAGTTGATGACGATAATGCCGTTGGATTCCGTCATCCACTGTGTAGGCAACTAGGATTTATTCAATAAGTAATTACAAGTTAAGTTAATTACGATGAACTTGTGATACGTATTCTACGATTACCTTTCGTGGGTCAGTGGGCGAAAGATAACACTAAAGTTCCACTGTCACCAATGGGTCTGTATGAGAGATCACTCGGTAACGTGATTACACCTCGACGATTGTTCAGCTTCTCAAGTTGCGCAAACCGGTGCATGATTATATGTACTGGGTTACTTAATCTAGAGTACAGCTTATGACAAGCTAGGGCTACTTGATACGCATGAAGGCAGTGGTCTACAGGTTGTGGTGAAGAAGGTCGAGTACCCCGTTCACTCGTTCACATGGAAAAGTGACTAGACTTTGTTAGTCTACTTGGCATCAGTAGTCCATGAAGTGATATACGAAAAAACATCAACATCCATGCATAACTGTGGGTGGAGATGGAAGTGGAGATAGCCACTGGGCCTGCAATACGGCTGCTTCTGCTGCCCACACAGTCGAAAGGGCCTTAGAATGTGCAGTAGGGGCATGCAGCTAACCTCAAGTCACTTTTCCATAAGAACGAGTGAACGGGGTACTCTATGCTTATGCATGCATGCTTTTTCTGTAGCCCGTGTTTCGGCCTGAGCTGCTAGCTGCGTATTGGTCAATGGTAAATACATTACGAGAAGTCTCATTTTTACTGTATTCCAATTCTTTCTTTCGATACTCTATCGAATCCATTCCACCACGACACTCTTTGGCGGCATTAAGTAAGTATCTATATGTACAAAACGATTTCTCGTATCCAAAACCGCAGTTAAAGCCATAATTGGTATCGTATCCCATGTACTATTCCTCCTCTTCTTCTCCCCGCCTATTTCACAACCAAAAACGCACACCCCCTTCTCGCCGTATTTAAACTCCTCTTAAGTATCTGATCCTCGGTATCCGTCCACTGCACCGAAACCTCATCCCATTTCCTAACCTTATACTCCTCCTTAAATCTCTTCTGTAGCTCACACATCTGTCTCCATTTCCTAGGATCCCCTGAGCCGGAAAACAAGATAAATGCCGTACACTTTGGCAAGCTCTCATAGATTGCTCTAATCCTCTCCACCGTCTCCTTTGTCGCTTTGATAACCTCCCCCACGGGGGGATCCTTTACAACCTCCGGAAGAGGTCCATCAATATCTACCTTCCTCCCCTGCCCCTGTCCATGGGTATCGGTAGTAAAGTTCCTCACTTTTTGTAGATCCCTCAGCTGAGCAAAGACGAAATCCATTACAGGAATCCCTTCCTCAGTCGATCCCTCAGCCGCCTTCTGAACCTCTTTAACAACCTCATCATCATCCTTCACAGAAACCGAATGCACCGCATCCGGATGAAATTTCCTTGGATCACCATAATCGATCATCGCCGTCTTTTTCGGTCCAGGAGGTCGGGTTAGACGTTTAAAGATACTTTCCCTATTATCATCGCTGGTTCCGAAGTTCATTCCTTTTTCAAGTTTGAGCTTAAGGAGCTCTAAACACGCACGTGCATCTTCGATACTGTCGTGACCTGCAGCGCCACCGGTTTGGATGTCTTTCTTCAGGAAACGCTGGGTGAGCCATTTTAATGATGCCTTGTAAGGAGGACCCCGAGCGTGGTGATAGATGCAAGAGGTATCGATGATGTGGGGATGGGAAAGCTTCATGGCTACTAAGTCTGAGTTTAGGGATTGACCGACTAGGATTGTGTCGGCGTTGAACAAAGTAAGGAGGTGATTCTGGACATCTTTTAAAGTAGTAGTGACGTCTTTTAACAGCTCCTCAGTCATGCCGGAGAATTCGGTAAGGTAGTCGGTAATAGGAGCTGAGGGTTTCACAAGGGTGTCGTAGATTACGTTCGAGTCCCAGTCTAGGACTGAGATACGGGTTAGGACTGTTCCATCGGCTGTTCTGCACATTTCGCAGTCGAGGGAGTAGATAGTTTTTCCATCTAAGATGCTGCCGGATTGGTTTTTGTCTGCTGCGTTGCTTTTGGAAAGGTCGGTTTCTACCCAGCCTTCTGATTTGCGCTGGGCGAGTAGCTGCCGGTCTTCGTCGGTTTCTTCGTCGCCGGTCATGAGACGGATTTCGGCGATTTGGGAGGAGTGGAGTGGGTATTCGTTTGAGATTAACTCTTCGAGAGACATTAGAAGGTCTGTGACGGTAATCTTTTTCTTGGAAGGACCAGAGGCAGTAAGACCGGCCTCCTTGGGTAGAGGAGCTGTGAGGAATGCGTTGATGGGAGAATGCATTTTGTTGTTTCTGTCGTCTCCGGGAGTTTGGACGGGCCAGAGAACGGGGAAGATATCGGCTAGGTCTTGTAGTGCCGGGTCAAGCTTCTGTTGCTCTAGGTTTCGGGGGTAGTCACGTCCTGTGATAGGCTCGGCTGAGGGCTTCTTGTTGAGAACGATTTGATCGTATTCCGGCTTCATTTCGGCGAGGGGTCCGTCGAACATGTTCATTGTTAATCCCGGGACCATGAGGCAGACGACTCTTCGAATCTCTGGTTTATGCTTCCCATCATCAGCTTTAAACTTAACAGCGGGGTGCAGGGTGAACATACCCTAACAAGCAACCACTGAGGCGCGGGAGCATTTGATGTCAACCACAGCACTAAGCCTTGTAGATCCTTCAACTTCACGCTATCCTTCAACTTCTGTGGCGATACGACAAACTCGGGGTAGTTCTTCTTCTTTCCGAATTTCTCCTTCTTGGCCTTCTTGGTGGGTCTTGCTATCTCCCACTCTCCTTCATCTGCTTTTTCCGGCTCACGAAATGGTGCTGGTAATACAGCAATCGTAGTGGTAGTGACAGCATCGTCCACGAGCGTAAATGGTGCGGCTTCTATCTCAGGTAGCGGTGGTAGGGCGGGTTTCGACTGCTGTTGAACTTCTGCCTCTTTCGCATGATGAGATTGAGAACGCTTTCGCTTAGAACCCATCTTACTGAATTTATGCTGAAGTTGTCGGGATTGTTGTACTTATCTAACTGAGTGAACGAGTGTAGTTGTTGGTCAGTGTGTTCCAGGTGGTTCGCCGTGGTATCTGTAGGCAGCGTTCTTTCGTTGACTCGACGCGCGAACTTTTCCCAGGCGACTGCGGCTCTGCAGATGTCTTATTTCTTAGCGTCCCCGCCATACCTGAAATGAGAAAGCTCCCGCTGACAGCCAACCCTAACCTCTCAACGCCGCCAAATTAACCGAAGCCAAGGGTTAGGTTTTAATAATCTGCAGGCAAGGGTTCCCCCAAGGTGGATCATAGCGTGTTCACGTGTGCTATATTTAATTACACGATGCTAGTGACGTTGGTTGACAGCTTGGTGCTTCTCCCCCCAGGCCCCTTCGAACCCCTGAACATTTCCATTTCGCTCTTTCACTGTACACCACCACACGCCCGCATCGAACTTAACAACGAGGTACTCATCGAGTAACAACCATGTCGAGACAAGTCGCGAAACCAGAAGAACCTCATCATGCTCCCGGAGAAGCTCCCGCGACCTTCGATCCCGTCGCCTTCGACCGCGACGAGTCGGATACCATTTTCCTTCTCACCTCCCTTTCCGCTGGATCTTCTACCATCATCACTGCTACGACGAGATTGGAACATATTTTGAAATCTAATAAGGTCCCGTTTAAATCAGTGGATCTTGCTACGGATGATAAGGCGAAACGGTTGTGGCATTGGAAGGGGAATGGGAGAAGACTTCCCGCTATTGCGAAGGAGGGTGAAGTGATAGGAGTACGTAGCATTGAATCCCGAGAACCACTTGTTTCTGAGTGGAAGATAGCCAACGGTAGCGGAAAGGACACATCTCTAATTTTTATTTTCTTTACAGAACTATGAAGAATGCGAAGACTGGAACGAACACGGAGAGCTACGCATAATGCTCGGCCTTTCGAAAAAGAAAAAGAAGTCCGGACTCGACCTCGACGGATCCTCCCGACTCCCGAACCCCAGCCGTACCGCTAAACCCAATATCCCAGAGCCAAAGCCCGAGCGTTCCACAGACCCCGTTAATGGTATTCCTACCGCATTTTTACAAGCCAAGATTGCTTCTGCTGCGGCCAAGATGGGTCGGGATAGGTTGAGTAGTGTTGAGAAACCGAAGAAGTCGTCTTCAAGTTCAGGAAAGAAAAAGGAGAAGGATGAAGACAAGGAGAAGAAGAAGAAGAAGGATGAAACTCCAGAAGAGAGGGAGGCAAGGAAGAAGGAGAAGGAAGAGAAGAAGAAGAAGGAGAGGGAGAATGAAACCCCCGAGGAAAGGGCGAAGAGGAAGGCGGAGAAGGAGGAGAAGAAAAAGAGGAAGGAGGAGAAGGAGAAGAAGGAGGGCAAGGACAAGAAGGAGAATGATACTGATAAGGAGGGGAAGTCGGATAAGGAGAAGAAGGAAAAGAAGGAAAAGAAGGAAAAGAATGAAAAGGAGAAGAAGGAGAAGGAGATGTTGGCGGCAGTTAGTGAGGGAGCGGAACCTACTTCGCCTGAGAAATCCGACATCGAGGCTGCGGCAAAGGAGGAGAAGAAGGACGAGGACAAGAAGGAAGAAGCAAAGGAGGAGGCCAAGGAGGAGAAGACAGAGAAGGAAGCCCCCGCCGCTGAGACCCCCGTCACCGAGCCCGCCGCCGTCGAAGCACCTGCAGTAACCCCCGCACCAGCCGCGGAGACGCCGAAGACCGAGCCCACAGAGGAGAAGAAATCCGAGCCAGTACGAGATGCCGCCATCTCCGGAGGCGCGGCAGCCGTCGAGGCCATCAAGGAGAGCGTCGAAAAGCTAGACTTGGAGGACAAGAAAGAAGACAAGGTCGAAAAGGCGGAGGACAAGGAGGAGAAGGAGGTTCCTGCGGAAGAGGAGACTAAGACTCCTGCTCCTACCCCTGCCGAGTAGACCCCTCACCGGGGATTGGTGGATGTTTGGTTATAATCTGTAATTTGTTTGGTTGGCGAATATATCACATTGTTCTTTTTTTAAATATATTCTGTAGTTTTTAGTTTTGTTTTGTTTATCAGAATACCGGTAGTGCGAAGCACTGAATATACCTCCGTAGTTTTAAGAAGTACTTAATTTTTTGCTGCCCTCGAATCTATTGGTTTTTGTGTTAGCAGCTTTGTGATTTAGAGAGGGTTAATTATAGGTATCCCCTAAACGGTCAACTTTTCCAGATTGGGAACATTATCATTAGTGCGGCTCAACAGGGCGAAGTAAACCCAACAGGGTTTAGTCTGTGATGAGTTTGTATGATAAACCAGAAATCATCACATCCATCCCTATTCGTCCTCCATCTCAGTGCTTGAGATGTGTGGTAATTACATCGTAGTTTCGCTGCCGCGCGCGCGAGGCCAATGTATCGTTTCCTGTGATGACCTCAACTCTGCATGCATTAGAACGATACACGACAATTGTAGGCTTTAAAAACGATATCCCGATAAAAAATCGATTATCGATTGACCTCCTTATGCATTGATTCTGTCTGATGGGTATATCAGACGCGCTTGCACCCCTGTCACTCGCGGCAAATTGTCTTGGAGGGGTGGTAAGGGGGGTCCGGAGCCATTTCAATATACATGTTTGACAAAACTGAAACACCGAAAGGATGTAGGAAATAGAGTAGGTAGTTAGTTAAGAATTAAAACTACTTAGTCTAGTAATCCTCGTATTCTTCGATGTGCCAATCGTATTCTTCGTCATGCCAATAATCTCCCTCCTCCACTTCCAGTATCGTAACAATACCTTCATTTTTCCAAGTCGCATAATCTAGAACGGCTAAAGCACGCCCCCAATCCCCAACCTCAACATCCGCCCCATCCTTTAATAAGATCACTATAATTTCCTTAGACCACAATCCACAAGCATACATCAACGGCGACATTATGTTTTCATCTAACGCATCAATATCCGCTCCAAACTCCAACAAATTTTTAACCATCGTCTTGTCCGCTCGTTTCCCGCGATATGCAACGGAGTTCCCGGATCTATCTGATCCGCATGCTGGGTATAGTAGTCTTTCTCAGGCCAATTCACCTTTGCTCCATTTTCCAGGAGCAGTCGAACCATTTCCGTATCCCCCTCATCACTAGCACAAATCAATGGCGACATCCCATGTTCATCTAGCGCATCAATATCCGCTCCAAACTCCAAAAAAAAACCTCGACCGCCGGCTTTTTCTCCGATTTCACCCCAAGATGCAACGGAGTCCATGAGTTTTGCTGAAGCGCATTCACATTTGCTCCGTTTTCCAGAAGCAGTCGAATTATTTCCGTATCCTTCGATGTATCTTTCGGGCGGTAGGAGCTAACCGCTATATGCAGAAGCGAAGATTTACCGTGATAAGGATGATCGACAGCACTGCTGGCGTCGAGGCCCCTTTCTAGCAGTCGTTTGAATACCAATGTCCAACCATGATCAATCGCTCTCGCAGAAGGACCAGGTGAGCAGTGCTTGGGTAGTACTAGGTCTTTTGAAGCAGGAATTGCGAATTTCTTATAGAAAATGTCGGAGCAGACTTCATAGAAGTGGTGGTTGACGGCGCGAAGAGAGGCAATGCTCTTGACAGTGCAAAGGTCGCCGATTTCCAGAAGTATCTCGTTGGGAAGCCTGGCGAATTCCATTGATGCGGAAAGCTTTGTGATGTTCGAGCTATTGAATCAGGAGGTTGTGTTATTGAGAATTGATAGCGTCTATTGAAGGAGAAAGATATGGTTTGTATACAACAAACTTGCCGGTGTATTCAGGGAATTAGAGGTCGAACAGCATCAGCCCAAAGTGTAGTTTGACATGTCAACAGGTTCATGTGCGGACCTTTCGTGGTTGTTGTGCAGCCGCGGCTGATTTACGGGGTAGATCTACTATGCATATATATCGACGGTTTGGCACTAGATACCCCACCTAGAGTACTTACTCGTGTATAACACATACTCGGGTGTGATAGGGCTAGAGTTGGTGGAACATCCGCGAGGGTTGAGAACTTCCAGTCCGAAGTTATTTGTATGTGAAGTCAACTGATTGAGCCTTCCACTCCGCTCCGGAAAAAGGATTCACCCCTCCCAGGGGTCTTTACTGATAAACTAGACACAGCCGATAGACGTTAGAGCCATGACACCTGAGGATGTGATACACGAGTAGATGGGGTACTCGAGTCATGACGGTGAAACTTGAGTATTGCACTTTGATAAATCGAGCGATAAATTAGACTCCAGACATTTGCATCCGCTTGTGTCGACTGTAATTTGGAATTTTGTAGGCAATTATTCCACGGTAGCTATAATGTTCCAGCTGGTTGAAACGCTCACTTCAGTGTAAAGCCATATCAGTTTCTGATGGAGAGAGACCTGTATGTAGCAAACCTAGCGCGCGTCATCAGTAAGATTTACGAGTGATTAAGCGAGTACTTAAAAACTTATCGATGACACACCAACTCTAGGGCTGAAAGGTACAACATGTAAATTCAAGCCACGACGCTGGACAAATGGGATACTAAGGTCAGAAGCTACTGATGTCTGAAGGAGAAATTAAGCTGGAGTCACGTAGTGCGTTGGTTGACAGGTTCAAGAGCCATGCGGTTTCTTCGATTTGTTGCAGGTAATCTAAGTAGTTACATGTTATTGGATGCTGTAGCGATACCGCGGTTCTAGTGATTTCTTCGCGGGAGGATGCAGTTCAATCCATGACGGGAGGGCTGTGATAGTGGTCGTCTGTGAGTGTCTGGCGCGAAAAGTCAGCTGAGATATTTTTCTGTACATCGTAGCTGCTGTTTATCTCTGGCACAATTTTAATAAATTTATAGTGAGAGCCTGTCGACCCATTTGTTTTCGTATTATAGTGTTATTTAATCTGATCTATCTTCGGTGTATGTTGTGGAGGTGATTTTCCTCAGTTTACGTGTGCCAAGTGGGCAGGGTTGTGGATTTTGTAGGTTTCACGTCAAGTGCAAGTTGAGCTGCCGAAGTAAGGGTAAGTAGTGTCACGTGTTTTTGTGGCTTTTTTAAGGCGGATATGTATTAGTTTTAATATGTAGTAAACATACAAAAGCCCGCGTGGTGTAGTGGTATCACATCTCACTCTTAACAGACCTAATACTAGCCGTTGATGGCAGGAACGGCTCTGGCTTAGATCTGGAAAGATCGCTGGTTCAACTCCAGCCGCGGACATTCTTTTTGCTGCTCTGTCTATCGTTTTTTCTATTGGACTAACTGGTTCACGGAGTTTGCCTTACTTTTGGTCATCGCGTTTCCCGACACAGGTGATCACTCGGATTCACAGAAGTTGCTTACAAAGAATCAACGCAGAGCGAATATTCCTCATCCAATCCTGGATCATACTACAGAAAATATCGCAGATACATAGAAGCCAAACTCATCGTAATAGCTTAATCTCGCATCGTCAATTGTGACGGCGTAACCGACTCATTATGTCTCACTCCAAGTCTTCACTCGCGATTGCCGAAATCTTTCTTATGATGAAACAGTTTCTGAAGGGGACATAGAGATTTCCAATGAGAATAGAAACTAGATCTCATTTGGCTGGAATCTTTTGCTACTGCATCCTTCACTTTGTCATGGTGATCACTACGGACATCATCTGTAAATTTCAATTCTGCACCTTTCATCAGCGCCTCTTACTGGCTTGGAATTGTACTACATTATAAAGCCGCACTTGTCATCTACACAATAAAAAAAGCCTGAGGCACACCATCAGCTGTGTTTGAATGAATAGATCAAGACAAAGCCAAGATCGGGTGTAAAAGATTGTGATCTTGGGTGTACATTCGCAGCTAACAGTCTTTGTCAATCTGAAAGCTATCTGGAAAGTACACACTATCAAAATAGTTTGTAGACAGTTGTAAATATATTGTCTTCAAGCACTAGCTTGAGCGATGAGTCTCAGTCTCCCGTGACATATCCGAGTGAGTTCCCATGAAACCGTGATGCAAAAAAGGCGTCATCCGCCATCCGTCTCCCCAAACCACGCAACCAGCCAATAACAAAACTACAGCCACCACAGCAGCAAAAATAATACTCCCGGCTGGAGTTGAACCAGCGATCTTCCCAGATCTAAGCCAGAGCCGTTCCTGCCATCAACGGCTAGTACTAGGTCTGTTAAGAATGGGATGTGATACCACTACACCACGGGGGCGTTTGTATGTTCTGTACATATTAAAACTAATACATAAACTGCAAAATATTACGTGACTTTGTTATGTTTTACTAAGCTGATTACTACGCTAAGCTACTTGACCTGCAGTCGGCAGGATGCGCAATCCTTAACCCCTCCACCTTTCACCAATACAACGCATCCCTCTCGATTCCACACATTACTACACCCATCACCGCCCCTCAACGCCCACAATACCTCTCCATATTCCCAACATACATCTCATACTTTACTTACCTCTGTACATATTCCTAGGCTTTAACCAATAACCATCTTCTGTACATTCCCCAACTCTTAATCTCTCGGTATCACTCGGACCAATCGCATCAACATCGCCTAAGACAAGGCCTACTGTATCAGCCTGTACGCAATTCATTTAATTCTGCACTTGGCAGTTTCAACTCACAACCCACGATGCATCATGCGCTGTACCAGGCTTGCAGGGTTAGATTACGATTACAATACCTAGCTTAATGCCGCGAGTGACCGAAGGACTCGTAGATGTGTGATATCTCATGCTGCTCACGTGACATCAGGCAGACTGCGGTGGCCTGAGTGCAGCAAACGCTTGCTCGCACTCTGCCAAAAGACGAGCTGCTTTCTATTATATACATGATATGTTCTGACATACAAAGTCGACCTGTCTCATTCTATGTTGGATCGATGAAAGCTTTTTTCCAAGCACCGAGTTCCGTCGACGCAAAATGTCGTACATGGATCGCATCCGGCGGCCCCTGACATCGATATTGCGCAGCTCACTCGTCCATGTTCCTGTGAGTTTTCTGTTACATACATATGTACGATCATCCCGCCTTCCGTTCGCATCACGAATGTGCGGCAGATTATTTCATTGCAGATCTTCTCTGGATGCCTTGAATAGAGTTGAGAAGGACGCGTCTGTATGTCTTGGATTCCCCTTGGTTGTGTTGTGGGGATTTGCCGAGACGGATTACTCATCCCCAGCTGTCTCTAAGGGTTAGTGCCGATCACCCGGGGGATCTCACGGGCATTACTCTAGAGGGAGCAGCACCGGAGGGAGCAGCCACTACAGCTACCTATCTAATCACAGCAGCCAAATCACTCAGATGTAGATACCCTTCTTTAGCGAGGGATTTGTGGGTTATACAGTTTGTTGTCATCTCATCGTGAGAGGGAGATGTGTGCCGTCGGAGGAATACATCAAGTTGCGTTCACTTGCGATGATTTTCGGCCCTACAGCATGGCACCTCTACTTTTGAATCTGCAACCGTCTCTTTGACGATCTCTTTGAAGAATTTGACGATGTTGGGTCACAGTTGCTGATACATACTCCCTTTCTACCCCTGATTCGTATCCCGATATCGATCAAAAAAAAACAACATCTCCTGCAGCAAAACTCTCAACACAGCCTTCCATATAAATAGCCCCTCTCTCCGATTCTGCCCATTAACAGTCGTCGCCACGGGTTGCAGCGGCCGTGCTGACGACGACTTATGCACCACGGGTGTCGCGTGTTGGAGCTGTCTTAGCTGTCTTCGATAGGGCGGGGTAGAAAACCAACGCTAGATACCGGCGAACGCGGCTTACGCGTCGTTGGTCTTGACAAGCTTGGATGGACAGCGCGGGCTTGGAGACTTGGGTGCAGAGTGTGCCGATGCTGAGCGCGAGGCCTTATGGGTCTCGGCATCTTGGGCTTTGGCGTAGGAGAGTCCTTGTTTGCGAGAAGGCGTGTGATAAGATGCCGAGAAGTGGGAAAGTAAACGGGGTGGACAAGCAAGGTGGTGATGTCACACAGAGACAGGGAGGAAAGAGTTGAAAGACACAGAGCTGCCCGCATCGCACAACAGCCACTATTCAAGGGACACTGTGATGCATTCCGGCGTGTAAGGAGTGTAAGGGGATCGGTATCTCTGTATCGCCAGACTCAGACATGAGTAAACGGTGTTCTGTTCTCTCGAAATCTCTCGTCTTGTGTCTTGGTCTTCTCTTGGAGTTAGACTTTGTTACGTCCTCTCTGCGGGTTCACAGCGCTCCCAGGGCTGTGCTGCTGTTGGATGACGTCTTGGATTGCATAGCGAGAAATTGAAACCGCGCGCCTGGCTAGCAGGAGCAAGACAAACAAAAACCAACCAGTTACGAGGTGGTGGGATATATATCAACGCAGTGCACCTTTGTCAGCGCTGCACTTTTTTCTCCATTCTATTCACGTTGTGAGTCCATCACCACTGAGCATCGCCGATTTCATCGAGCTTCGTTCCCGAGAACCTACTCGACACGGCCATCGACAAGCAGCTTCCCCAGAACCTACTCGACACGGCCATTGACAAGCAGCTTCCCCAGAACCTGCTCGACACAGCCATTGACAAGCAGCTTCCCCAGAACCTGCTCAACACGACCATCGACAAGCAGCTTCCCCAGAACCTACTCATCACGACCATCGACAAGCAGCTTCCCGACGAGTAGTAGAGTTAGCTACCTTCGACTTTCGACGCCTTCGGTACGCAGATCCTTGCATTGCAGCTAGACTCTAGCATCACGGATCCACCATAGATAGATAGCAGCAACAACTCGAGCTCCCCCAAAAGAACTCTACACACCGCGACAAGCCGACAATGCCAGGACCTCCATCACCTCCGCCTTCTACTGTTGGAAGCGGGAGCAGCAGCGAACTGGTGCAACAGATTGAACAACTCGAGATTAACGGACAGCAACAGAGGAATGGGATCACTAGCAAGAATGTCTTGACAGGAAAGCAGGAGCACTGTAGGTCCCCTTCCCTCTGAGTTGCCCTGGAGCTTCACCGCCCGAGTTTCCCAGTTTCGTCGAGCTCTTCTCTTCCCCGCCCTGAGCTCCACCACGTTTCCACCTCCCCGCTGCAGCTTACCGCATCACCGTGACTTGTACTACGAGTAACTGACATGTGTACACCATAGACCTCAAGCGCGAGCTCATCTCCCGACAAGTCAAGCAAGAAATCGGCGAACTCAACTCGCCCACAGCATTAGAACGATTCGGAGCTCCATTCAAATCCCCACTAGGTGAAGTCGAACCGATAGATTCGGAACTACCAATACTTAGATATATTTTCGTCAACCATCTCAGGAATTTTCCGTTTTTAGACCAGGCGAAGGAGAAGGAATTTTGGCAGGATAGGGTTCAGGTGGTGTGTACTCCCTTCCTCGTACATGCATTCGACGGCGACCACGGCAACCACGGCGGCCACGGCGGCCTTCGCCGAGCTGCATCATACCTAATCACCGGACTGCGCTGACGTTTTGTCTGACAAATAGTTTCTGGAGAGCTTTGCGAAAAAGTCGATTTCGAGTTCCGAAGATAGATTAGAGGAGACAAAGCGTCGAAAAATCGCGTTAAAATGTGAAAAGATTGTTGAGCTGATGATGAATTCGGGGATTCCTACAGCGAGTGGTTATGAGGAACGGGTGAGCTTCAACGAGATTGAAGCTGCTGGTGGAGCGGATCGGAATGCACAGGAGAGCGCGTTACTCGCCAACGTACCAGAGGGTCATTGGATTAATGGGTGGGATGTAAATGTCGCCTGTGTAAGACAGGTTAGCATAAGGAGGACGGTTAGGTATCATATGCATGCTGTAGGTTTCCGTCGTCGCTCAACTGTTGACAGGATCGGGCTGATCGGAGTAGGAATTCATATTAAGGGTTAAGAGAGAAGGGATGGATGATGTGGTCGTTGGGAGACGGTACGGAGCTTTTGTCAAGCTTCACCGTGATGTAAGTTACCGTTCTTTCCCTTCGTCGCCACAGCTAACAGCTTCTAGCTCCGAAATGAACTCCCCGGAAAAGTCCTACCCCCCGTACCACGCAAGATCAAAACCTCGCAAACTGCATACTCCTCCGTGATCCTGTCTACTAGTGCCGATGACGACGCGGCGTCGATATCCTCCGTCGAGAGCTCTGTTTCCGCCTCGACTGCAAAATCTACTCCACAAGCTCCCACACCTACCAACTCTCACAAGAAGACTCTGTCGCTAGGCAGCAGTTTGGGCTCTGCGTTCGGGTTTGGTTCTTCTAGAAATGCTTCCGGATTATCATTCAGCTCAGACCGCCAACGCGATCCTCAGCCCATTAAGCTTTGGCGAGAAAACCAACGCGTTAGTCTCAGAGCTTTCATGAGGTCATTGTTGGAGGATAACCAAGTTGCAAACAGCGAAGCAATGAGCATGTTCCTCCTCAGCGAGCCTGTAAAGCTCAACGAAGAGGAGCTTGAAGATGAAGCCAGACGACGCGCTATGGACGAGGTCCGGCTAGAGGAACAGAAGAAATTCTATGAACTTGCGCGCGAGAGAGCAAGGGAATTGGATGTTTATATGGAAGGCTTTAGGAAGGATATTGTTGAGGCGAATGGTCTTACGAAACTTTTCTCTGAAATCAGACAGAAGAATAAGTTGGCAGATCTCGATATTCAGTACCGGAAATTTGCAGAGTGGTTGAGGATTGAGGTTGCGGCAGCGATTTATCACATCTTTCTTGCGGAGGATAATGCGGCGGAGCTTTTTGCTCAGGGAAAGAGGATCCATTCGTTAATGCCGTATGGTGTTATCAAGAATGTTATCCGCTTCACCAACCCGGCTGCGGTTATGTCGACTGTGTTGAACCTCTTCACAGCGGCGCCGATGGGAACAAAGTCGCTGATGCAGAGGGTGTTTACGGTGGCTATCAACGATGGTATCAGGCATATACAGAAGAGTGTGGATGTTTTGATTACCAGAATTGGCGACAAGGCTATATGTGAGAGACTGAAGCTCTTTACCTCTGCCTCTGAGGACGTCAAGAATGAGCTCCGCAAAGACGCCACCGAAACTGGACAGGATTTGGTACTGGTAATCTTGAGGAGCAACAACCCCCAACTTGGTGAAAAGATCCTACAGGAAACTATCAACAAGACTGAGGATAACTACCTCGACTACAAGAGTGCACTGAATAACGTAAGTTTGAAGAATGATTTTAATTTAGACACAGCTAACATGACTCCTGCAGATTCACGACGAAGTCAAAAAATCCGCTCAACTCTTCGCCTATCTCCAACAACTCCTAAAACTGTACACCCGTATCCGGGACAAACAAATGATGAAGGAACTTATAGATCAACCCGTTACCATTATGTTATTCTGCGACTTATTCCGAATTTTCTATGAACCTCTTGTCAGGGTTTACAAATCCGCCAATGTTTACAACAGCGTGACAGATTTCGCGGTTTTCATTGATGATATGATTGGCGTTATTGAAAAAGCTCAGAGTCAGGACATGTCTACGGATCCAAATATGACGGTCCAATCTTTTATCGATCTTTGCGCTAGACATGAAAACAACTTTTATTCCTTCGTCCATGAAGTTCATATCAACGACGATGGACTGTTTGATAAATTAATGGGATGGTTAGAGGGCATCTTGGAGTTTCTTAGAAAAGGGCCGGCGAGTAAGAAGAAGTTGGATATGTGTGCGCTGTTCACAGATGCGGTGGAGAAGGGGATTATTGATGAGAAGAAGGCAAAGGGGGAGATTGATCAACTTATTGATTGGCAGACTAGAAGAAGGAAGTGGCATCAGGATAAGACGAGACAGAAAATGGCAGGTGATGGGAAGGACAGGGGAAGTTGGGGGAGCTTTTCGGCGGCGGATTTTGGCGTGGATGAGGTTAGTTCCAAAAGCGTGCGTTGCGAGCTTCCCCGCACTAGGCGAGATGCCGGGGGTTTTGAAGATTACCTGATGCTAACACTTAAACAGACCGATATGGCCTCCCTAGCAGCCGCAGATGAATCCGACGACGAAGGCATAGAAGAAGACGATAACACAGGAGACCCAATAGAGACGGAACGGAAACGTAGACAGAAGTATTCTGAGCATCTTAAGGCGAAGGCCGGTGAACCGGTTAAGCCTGTTATTGTTGAGATTGCAAAATTGGGACCGGATTTCCTTGGGGCTCTGAGGGAGGTTTTAGCGGAGTAGGAAATGAAATGTCAGAAACGCAGAATAGAGGGGTTGGGGGATATGGGGTATAAAGGTGGTGATGATGAGGGTGGGAGGGGGTGATAAAGGGATGATGGAAGGGTAATGATTGCTACTTAGAGCGACGAGATGGATACCAACGGTTTTTTTTCTGCTTAATGGTTTGCATGAAGTTTTATTGCTGCTTTTTTGTATGGGATATCACTGGAGCTATAGGCGTTGGGTGGGGGATAGGATACAAAGTATGATATATGATATTTTACTGCAACTGTGGATTCTGAATTTATGAATCGATGATATGCGGGATGGTATTTTAGATATGCGGCGCGGTTTGTTAGCTCCATTCCTGGCAACCTATTGATGATGGCGCGTGTAGATTGACACCAGCAATGGAGTTTATGGAATTTTATGATTTGATTTTGCGAGCGAAGCGTTGAAGCACATACCAGCTGTCATGGAATCTGAGATCAGACCAAGCCCATTGTTAGCGAGCTCCAAAGGCGTCGTCTGGAATGATCCGATTCCACCAGCCTGCAGATTATTAAACTCAGCATCAAGCACACAAGAACCAAGCCCAGCTAAACTGACACAACGATACAACCGTGCACGAACGCAATTGCCCCCCGTGGCGTTCCTCCAGAGTCTGACGATGCCATGGATGGACTCCACGTAACCCCGCCAACAATCTACTCGTAGATTCGGCCTAGGTCTAGCCAATGACAAGGACAGGGATCTACACGCGACGTCACCTCCCCACTAAACCCCGCACGGCCCTGATACCAGGAGACCAACGGAGCTGTCCATCGAGGGGCAACTCTATATCACCCACCTCCTTTCCTCTACTCGCTCCTCCATCTCTATCTTCGAAGGAAGTTCCTTATCTCTCCTTCTACGAACCTTCCACTACTGCTCACCCGCAGCCCCACAAACCCACCATCAAATCCCCTCCAACGATGGGAAAGCATCACGATGAAGACCACCGCGCCGGCGGCGGTTCCGCCCATAGCACCCGCGCGGACCTCTCCTCCCCCATTCTCCAAGCCGCCATCCGCTCCCACAACGGCGACGCTGTCCTCCTTGCCTCCCCCTCGGAATCCCTAATTGCTCTCCCAACCCCGGAACAAAAAGACTGGTCCCACCCTTTATCAAGCTACTTTATCTCCTCCTCCCACAACACCTATTTAACCGGACACCAACTCTACGGCGAATCCACTACCGACGGTTATAAAAATGTCCTTTTACGCGGTTGTCGCTGTATCGAAATTGACGTTTGGGATGGAGGTGATGGAGAGCCGGAGGTGTTTCATGGATATACTTTGACGAAGGAAATTAAGTTTGAGGATGTTTGTAAGGCGATTAAGAAATACGCATTTACCCGGGATGATTCGGAGGATAAGGAGGAGATGGCGAAGTATGAAGGAGCTGGAGAGGGACCGGTGATTATTTCCCTAGAGTGTCATGCGAAGGAGGACCAGCAGAGGAAAATGGTGGAGATTATGGAGAGGGTTTGGGGGGAGATGTTGGTGAAGGATGTGGAGCCTGAGGAAGTTGGGGAGCTGCCATCACCGGAAGAGCTCAGAAAACGCATTGTGGTGAAGGCGAAGTATACACCACCTGAGCAAGATCCGGCGGGGATGGTGACGGCGGCGATTACTCAGCCTCCGAAGAGGAGCAGCAGTGGCTGGAGTAGGAGAAGCAGCAGTGATAGCAGCAGCGATTCAGAGCTGGAGGAACTCAGCAGGCAGGCGAAGAAGCAGAAACCGAAAAAAGCGAAGATGATCCGACCCCTGTCACGACTCGGGGCGTATTGTAGTAGCCACCACTTTCCGAGCCGAGACCCAGGACGTCCGTTTGTGGAACATAAAACTAGTTTGTTGGCCAACCATGTTTACAGCTTCTCGGAAAAGGTGTTTGCGAGTCATCATGAGAAATGGAGGGAGGATATTTTTACCCATAATAAGGGGTATTTGATGAGGGTTTATCCTTTTGGGTTGCGGTTTAGCTCTTCGAATGGGGATCCGGTGGAGTTCTGGAAAAGGGGTGTTCAGCTCGTGGCCCTAAATTGGCAGAAATGTGATGAGGGGATGATGCTGAATGAAGGTCTCTTCGCCGGGGAGGGGGGTTACGTGCTGAAGCCTGATGGATTCCGTCCCGGGGATGCACCGCCGCAATACAAGCAGCTTGATTTGACTATCGAGGTTATTGCTGCTGCTAATATCCCTTTGCCGGATAAAAATGATAAAGCGAAATCCTTCGAGCCTTATGTGAAAGTTGAAATTCACGTCCCCGGCGACATTCCTAACAGCAAGGAGAAATTGAAGGGAAAAACGAAGGCGAAGAGGGGCGTAGAGTGTGCTTGGAATGAGAAATTAGAGTTTAAAGGAGTTCAGGGTGTTGTGGAGAAGATTACTTTTGTTAGGTTTAAGGTTCATGATGAGGAGTTTGGCGTGGATGATTTGGCGGCTTGGGCTTGTGTTAGGTTGGATAGAATGAGGGAGGGATTAAGGGTGGTGAGATTGTTTGATAATGAAGGGGGACATAGTAAGGGTGTGTTGTTGGTGAAGGTCGCGAAGAGGGTGTACTAAGGAGTATTAAGTGGAAAGGAATACCATAGCGGCGGAAGAGGAGGAGGAGAAAAGAAGAGATAATTACCCTAGAAAAGAGGAATTGGTGGTGGCGGCTTTAGCACTGTGTTTTGTTGTAAAATTATAAATGATATCTACTCTACTTTTCTTGTCGAAAATAAAAAATACCATTTTACTTACACATGCTTCGTTTTCTTCATGAATCATCCGTGATCTTATTCCTTGTAGACTCAAAAAATAATTTTGTATCCTACGTAGTCGTCCATCAGACCCGACGAAAGTACCCTCTCAGATCTCGTGACTTACGCATTTGCACAATACCATCTCCCTCATCCCTCATCCTCATATCACATGACCATCCAATCCCTCAACATCAACTTTCAACAACCCTCGATGAAGCTCACAACAAAAACAAATGCTCACGAGCGGAATTGAACCGCTGATCTTCCCATTGCGAATTTACGTCAAGAATACGAGTGGGACGCCTTACCACTTGGCCACGCAAGCTCCGGTTGCCGGGGTAGTTTCCATAGATTTTTTGGGTGAGTAAGAGAGATGGGAAATTTAAACAGGTAGCAGGTGGGGGGGGTAACAAGTGTGGGGTTGTGATGCATGTGGTTAATGCGGGAAGTGGGATGATAAGGGTGGGGTACTGGTGGTGCGGAGAAATGAGCTGGGCAGGGTTATGTTATTCCATGACCTACGAATTATCCGCTCTATGCTGGTAAGTGTAGCGTTGTCGAAGCATCTCTTCGGTGTCTATATTATCCCGAACGGAGATAGATTGTAACCAATGGTAATTCTTAGGACGAGTAAGCTATCAGTGAAAAACGGGGTTCTCAAGCCTCGCAGAGTATTCCGACACGTGTAGGGGGTGATACTTTGTGCCACTTCCGCACGTTTAGTTGATATGGAATGTAATGAATTCGGACGTGGGTTAACTTGGGGAAAATTAGAATAAGTAGACGCTGTTGAAGTTGGTGCCGAATCGCGAGCCGGTTACTACTTAGTTCCGAGTTTGTGGTGCTGAACAGCGGTGATTTAATTTAGGATGATGATGGATTTTGTATTCACTTTTGCTGGATTGTCGATTATGACCTAGCTCGAGATTGTAGCTTTAGTGTAAAGTTTAAGGCAAAAGTTGTTCAGTATAGGTCTTTAAAAAGGGGGCGTTATGGTTTTGGAGCATGGATGACTAGCATAAGGTATTTCGCGTTTTCGTTCTGGTATGGGTGTTGATATGAGGCTTGAGTTTTATTCGGAAAGCAAAAGCAAACGGACAGCAGATAATAGGCGGATGGGTAGAATAGTTACAGTGTGACGCTGACTGCGGTCATGTTGCAATATTTGCGGAAATTATGAAGATTCTCTAGATTGTAGTAGTTACTTGTCGAGGTCCGGTATGCTTGGTGATTTGTGGAGTGGACTGTGGGAGAGCGACGCGCATATTGTGGCTAATATATAGTTGGGGTGGATATTGTTTTTTTTGGGTTTGGATAAAGCTGGCAATGGTGAGTGTTGGTTTTGGCGTTGTGTGTTGTGAACATATTTGATATATTCCTCCTCAGATGTTGTGGTGGTAAATACGATTATTCTGCTCGCGCAAAGACTGAAGATATAAGGGTTGAGCATTGCTTAGCCCGCAGGCTGCAGCCTGGGAGTTGGCTAGTAACCAGCTTAGTAAACATTGTCAAAATATCACATAATATTTAACAGTACTTGTATTAGCTTTAATATCTACAAAACATACAAATGCCTGCGTGGTGTAGTGGTATCACATTCCACTCTTAACAGACCTAGTACTAGCCGACTGATGGCAGGAACGGCCCTGGCTTAGATCTGGGAAGATCGCTGGTTCAACTCCAGCCGCAGGCATTCTTTTTGCTGCTGCGGTGGCTGCATTATTTCGATTGGTTGGTTGTTATCTCTGTGACGGAAGACGGTTTTTTTGCCACTGTTCATAGCGTGTCACTCGGTCTCCGGACGAAGTTGTGGAGCCTCATCGCTCTAGCTTACGCATCTATACCAAGCATTTGACTCAACCGCGAGAGCATGGTGTAGCTCTTCGATTGCCAATGGTCTTGCTGCCAGGAATATCCATTGTAGGACGTTCATGGCTTGGCTCGATATGGACGGCTTCTGATTTTTGATTCTGTCGAGAGTAATCACAAAAATATCATAGACTTCTTTCGGTATATTTTGAAGTGCTTTACGACGCTTCCGAATTATTGGTTCATCGAGTATAGCTTTTATCTGTAGTGCGGGCAACAAGAACCTGTAATCATATGATCAGCTTGAATTTTTGTAGACAGACAAACCAAGGAGATGACGAACATTCTTTGAGATGCAGAGACAATTTCTGCAAGAATATGTTCCTTAAAATCATCCCCCATTTTGACTCGTTTGTCCACATCAATCTTATGACGGACGAATGCTGCAATATCCTCGGTGTTTGCCTCGAGCTTCACCATGAAAGGAATTTTCGGGTGGACAGCAGGGTGGGATTTGACATCCTCTTCTATAAAAGGCCGTCCAGTGAAAAACAGCTGAATAGGTGGCATATTGGTAAGATCGGAGGATGATATCCCTGTAAGACATCGGATGAGATTCCCTCTGTGCTTCTCGTTGCATTCGTCCAGCGCATCGATGCATATGTAAGCTTTATCGAAGCCATGGAAGAGTCGTGATAAAGCCTCAACCGCATCATTCAATTCCATCTCTTTGTAGCCTTTCTTTTTCACCTGGAGCAAGGGTTGAATGATGTCCCTACAGACTTGATCGGTGGCGGCGATTGCTGGCTTCAGAAGTCCGCCAATCATATTGACAACAGTTTGCTGCTTTTTGTCCCGGTAGTCACAGTAAATAAAGGCGATGCATACTTTCTCGCCAGGAAATCTAGAGGAAAGGTGGTCGATTACAAGGGAGCTATCGTCACACAAGCCCCTTAGCATCTGTTGACATCATGGGATGTAATTTATTTTACATTCACTCACCTGATAAAGGTTTTGCCGGCACCTGAGATTCCGTAGCATCCGAAAATATTAACCCCATCAGAATCGTCCCGCCAGTTTCGGAATATTTCACTGTCCAAGAACCAGTTTCCAGTATTCGGAAGACGCTTAGATCGTACGTCTTCATGCCTTGTGTGGGGTTGCAAAGGTGATATCCACTGGAGTAATGACTCCATTTCTTGATCTAAGCTTTCCGTTAGCTCGAAGTGGCCAAAATGACCAAAATATATAGGACGCAACCATTCAATATTTCATTAGTATTGTGCACGGCAGCCAAAATCTTCTGTGTTTCTCGTCCGAGTTCTAGAATTTGAATCACATGTCCGAATGTGTCTGATTGCTCCTTTGACGCTGTTAATAGCCCTTCGATCGGCAATTGCATTGTTTTGAAACTCTGAAGAGTCTGCTCTAGTTGATTCTCTCTTGCTTTGAACTCGTTCAAAACCTCTTCAGATGTTTTCGCAAGTAGTTCACTATAAATTCAGTTAGCAAGTAGGCTTTCCTTGGAGGAGACGGAGCAGAATTGAAAATGGAGATAAGATAGTTAAAGGACTGGAGTTCAATACTTCCGCAGTGAACAGTCTATGACGGCTCGGTGTTGCGCTAATGAGCTTGGAAATCGGATAGAGTCTTACCAATTGGAGATTGTCAAATAAAATTGAAACGTCTGCGTGAAGCGCTGTACAGTTGAAATTGTGCTGTCGTAATCTTCTTTGCGAAGCGGCCATTTCAAGCGTTCCATGAACTGAGCAACATTACCACTTTCGCTACTTCTCACTTCAATCTTTTCGAGCTTCTTGTAAAGATCAGTTATCTGATCTTTGCAAGCTTCGGCAGCCAACACTAAGGCTGAGATTTCCGCAAAGTGCCCCTTGTAATCCTTTCGAAGGAATCGAACGAGCTGTTCCAGGGCATGGCATAAGCCAGTAACCTCAACTAAAAGATTGTGCGCTTCTTCTGCGGCTGACTTGACACCGTTAACGTAGGCCTTTAGGATTTTTGGTATTTCCAAAGCAAGGCTCAGGAATCCCGCAACTCCGGTGGAGATGGTAAAGGCGTCCATAGCCGGTAAGTATCGTTGGCGAGGGGTAGCAGTGGATTCGGTAACTCGTGGTCTATGAACGATGATCAGATGATGAAGCGAAGATAGACGTTGTTGAATTCGAGGTGAAGATTATTCCTGGCGATGTTGTACGGCGAATTCGCTGTACAAGCCCCACATTCATGCAGAGCGCTTATTAAGTATGCATGTTAGGGGTATTCTGAATGACAACATACATACTCCGCTTCCAGGCTTCGGAGAAGAAATCGTCTTCGCCTGTGTGAAGCTCGCCGTCGGTGGATGCATTATCACTGTCTTCAAGAAACATAAGCATTTCATCTCCGACTCAAAGGGGAAGGAAAACAGAAGTGCCCTTTGTGTCAAGAGAAATACGCATCGAAACAACTCAGAAGCCATCTGGGCCGGCATCTTGAACAGATTGCACTCTTCATTCTGCCGGAAGCATCAAAGGAGAACAAAGATAGCGGCTCGGATCACGATTCGGATGATGACGACATTTCAACTGCACGGACGAAATCCAAAACTGCTAGTATTGGGCAGCGAGCCAAGGAGCGGTATTTAGCAACTCAGACGTATCTCAAAACACCAGCTTTCAGCAACGACCATTCTAGAAACGAACGGGCACCAATTCAGAAAGCGAAAAAATCGAAATGGGAAATACTAGGGTATATCGGGACGATTGGACCATCTGTCCTTATGTACTAGATCACCACCGTAGTCACTAGCAAAACAACTGAATTTGTATCCACTTCAGCTTCGTGCTCCAATAAACCTTAATTTCCATCTACCACCGATGCCATCTACAACACCGTTAGGCTAAGGTTAAGGGTTGCATTCCGGTAAAGGGGCTGTATTATGTGTCTGGGTTTGTCACTGCTGGCCGTGATGCTACGGTGTTGGGGAATAGGATGGTTAAGTGTAGACTCAGAAGTGTTGCGTATTTAAGAAATAGAGACTAGGCAATATTTTAGTCGTAGCTAATGAGGGAATGCAAGCTTGCATCAACTTGGGATGTGCAATACTGCACCGTGCGGGACTGAGGAATTTGGCGAGTCTTCTGGAGCGCAAAGGATGCTGATTATTTGGAGCCGGGTGTGGTGGCACTATCGAAGTAAAGCTGATATAAAGTGTCATTGTTTACCTGACTTATTTGTCAGATGGGTGGTGATTATCGTCGGTTTGCGAGAGCGATGTTGGAAGGTGGTGGTGGCGGTAGTCGTGATAGATGATGCAAAGTTGCAAGGGTTCAGGATTTATGTAAGTGTCTGCTTACGTGCCAATTAAAGTCTAAAATCGGTGTCCCGTGGTCTACCTCTTCATATGCACAATGTAGAACGACGCGTGGTGTGTGTAGGTGAAGGTTGGCTGGGTTGTTGATATGGTTTTGTAGCTGTAGCTTGTAGGATTTAATTGACTTGTTGATCGAGGGGGGCGGGAGTCGCCAACTTCTGCTTCTGCTTCTGCTGTGTGTTGTTGATTTGCTATGTTCAGCTTCAGCGGGTGTATCAGCGAAGATATTGTAATTTGTTCTGTTATGTACATAGTAGCTGCTGGCTATCTGAGACACAATTATGATAGATCATTGGCGAGTGAGCATCGACCGATTGGGCCTTGTAATATGTTTTGATTTAATATAATTTTCGGTGTGTGTTGTGGTGGTGGTGGTGATTAATGTCAGTTTGCGAGCGCGAAGTCGGAAGGGTTGGCCTACTCTAGATTGCAAGGTTTCACGTCAAGTGCAAGTTGAGCTGCCGAAGTAAGAGTAAGTAGTGTCACGTGTTTATTGTGCTTATTTTAAAGGGGTTATATATTAGTTCCGCTATGTACAGAACACACAAATGCCTGCGCGGTGTAGTGGTATCACATCTCACGCTTAACAGACCTAGTACTAGCCGACTGATGGCAGGAACGGCTCTGGCTTAGATCTGGGAAGATCGCTGGTTCAACTCCAGCCGCAGGCATTCTTTTTGCTGCTGCATTTTTCTCATTGACCAGGTCGTGGGTGGGTGAAGAAAGGTTGATGGAAAACGGTTTTGTATCACAGGTTCACGGCAAATCACTCGATAATGTAAGTGGCCTCCCCGTGACTAACGACCCGTACCGCTATGGATCATCAGCTGGAAATCTAATAAATATTGGTCCCCTCCTCTGTTGTCACTGTAAATTAAAATCCACACATTTCAACAGAATCATGACTTCGGAACCCGAGTGCGATCGCATGATGCACCCACGTGACAGCGACCCACCACGAGTCTAGATTCCCTCGCGAGTACCTTGCTGGATACCTTCATCACCTTCCAACTCCATACCCCTACCGAAGATCAAGAATCAAGCTTTAATAACCGCACGATCTACCCCGCCTAACATGTTTCGCATTCACGAACTCGAAACATCGCAACAATGTCTCTCTCCGCCACCTTCCGCCAGCTCGCCAACACGCTCCCTCGCTCCTCCCACGCCCTCGCGCTGCACGGTAACACCCTGATCGCATTCGCCGGAGAAGAGGTTTCTCGTCAACCGGTCGCACCGGATGCTCACTTCATCGACATCACCAACCCCGAGCTTTCTCATACTAGCCGAACCTTCGCCGCGTCACCGGCCTCCCGTGTCGGCGCCGCTTATGCAAGCAACAATGGCACCTTGTATATTCACGGAGGACGTGGTGGCTTCCAGATGACCTGTCTCCCCGAGGCCGGTACTGTTCATGTCCTCAACCTTGCCACAAACACCTGGGCCTCGGTCCACGCTACCGGCGACCACCCCGAGGAGAGGTCTTACCACTGCGCTACAGCTGATGATGAGGGTCGGGTTTACCTTCACGCTGGATGTGCCCAGGAAGCTGGAAAGAGACTGAAGGATCTATGGCGGTGGGACCAGGGCACCTGGGAGAAGCTCGAGGACGCACCCGGAGCCCCCAGGGGAGGAACTAGTATTTGTGCGGCTTGGGGGAAGGTCTACAGGATGGGAGGGTTTGATGGGAAGAGCGAAGTTGGGGGAGGAGTGGATGTTTTTGATGCCACCGAGGGTACTTGGACTACGCCGGAGCAGAAGGATGCACCGAGGGCAACTAGTGTGGCGTGTTTGCTACCGGTTGAGGCGAAGGGCAAGAGATACTTGGTTAGTGTCATGGGTGAGGGGGAGCCGAGTGATAAGGGTCATGAGGGAGCAGGAAGGTTTCATGGGGATGTGTGGGCTTATGATGTTGAGGAGAACACTTGGAGTGAGGTTCAGGTGAAGGGAGAGAAGCCAGAGAGAAGGGGGTGGTTTGCGGCGGTGGGCGATGGAGAGAAGGTTTACGTGCACGGAGGACTGGGGGAGAACAATGAAAGACTTGGGGATGCGTGGGTTTTGGAGTTTGAGCAGTAAATCAATGGTTTTCATGTAAGTAATCGGATACCTCCAGAATCAATAGAAATGTATTCCAGAGTACATTTGTCGCGCTTCATAAACATGTACTATCCTTCTGTAGGGCTTCAAAACCATCGCATGATAAGGCTGGACAGCAGTGAGTGATGCCAGGCAACCTCAGAAGTACGAAGTGAAGGATATGATGAACCCCCATTTGGCTCGCACATCACCCAGTGTTGCAGCCACCTATCACCTAGCGTAAATGACACCACCCGTGATTACATTGGAAACTCTGTATCGCATCCCGCTCTTCTTTTCGCAGCGCTCTAATGTAGCATCATTCGTTAGCCTCATATTTATCTCATTTCCCCTAGATATGGGTCCATACTTATCCTCCCTGTTATTCGCTGCAAATAAATGTTCCTGGCACTTGAGGTCCTTATAGAATTCACAGCACCCGTTTTTTACTTTATAGCTTTCGACATTCTTTCGCCTACAGGAACCATGTTAGTGATTGTAAATAGCAACGCAGCTTGTGATCAGATATCGAATTCACATACCAGTTTTTCTCCAAAGTAACACACGGTACATGCTGGCTCTTATGCCTCGATAGACGAAAGAAGGAATGTTCCCACTGAAAATTTTGGAACGGGAATAATATAACCGAGGTCACCTACAGTCTATTTAGAAATGGCTTCTTGGAAGCAAGGTCATGGTGCGGGTAGGTATCGGTAGAATCATACGTCTGGATCCTCGTCGACTTCTTTCCATTTTCCTCCTGGAGTCCCGAGTACGGCAGTGGAACATGACAGGACGAGAACTAAGAGGGATTTGGTATTCATTGGGTGGGCTTCGATAAGTAATCGGATTTGTTATTGGGCTAAAGAAATTCAAACGTCTTGAAGTAAGAACTGAGTGGAAGAGATTACTTATGGGCTGAGAAAGGTAGTTATAACATGTCATTCGCGGAATGGAATGCGTGTGCGTCGCACTTGAAAGTCTTTGTGGCACTGTTTGTGGCTTTCCGGGCTTACTCTTCATCGAAAAGTCTTATACGCCGTGAGCAGTCAGATGAGTATTATGTACATGCGCCTGCCTAAATGCTTGGTGTAAATACCTAACTCTGTCGCGAGATGCATTTTGCACCTGGAGGATTGATAACCGTAACTATCACGGTAACATGGATCTTGTAACTGCTTATGCACGCAGTTTTTTTCGACGCTAAATAGATAAGATAAGATGGCGGTAACTTAAGGGTTGTGGATCGTATACTCGGATGGCCCACGTCTGAATGCACACTTCCAGTTTACACACTTATACTACAATAAATGCCGCTCAAAGAAAGCTAAATTAAAGCAAGATGCTTTCTTCACTTCCCCTAAAAGAGCGCTGTCAATTGGCGCATTTCGACCGATGCTCTTGCTGTCACTCGCTACGAGCGCTTTACCCTTTCGATGCTAGTTGATACTCACCCTTCTCTCGTAGCGTCAAAAAAAAACTGCGTGCATACAAGGGGATAACTTCGCAAGAACCCTCACTGGGACGAATTGGTAGACAGCTAACCAGCATTAATCATTTGAATCAACACTAAGTGCATCTCTAACGCACTCTGGGTATCGTGTTTGCCAAAATACATCCCAATCTCATACTGAATCCAGGGCCCGGCCCGAATCCCTCAGTCAGACTCCTTCAGTTTTCCCGCGAAAAATACAAAGCCGGCACACCTCTCAACATGTGATACCTTTAATCCTCCTAACCTTCTCTACAATCAGAATGCTCACATTTGAATGACTGTACAAGCTGAGAGGGTAACGCCAATACACTAAAATACCGGTTATTAAAATTTGTCCCCAGTCTTTTCTTTGATCTCTTAGTTTGGGAAAAATACATACCCATCCTTTCTATTTTTGGCCGTAAATGTATGAGAGTTTTTCGAACAATTTTGGTCCGAAAAGAATTCACAGCATGCACCCTTGACTTTATAGCTCCTTGTTCTCTTTCGACTATATTTCATTAACCACCTTCTCATTCAATATCAATTACAAGGCCTATTCAAGGGGGATATGGCGGGATATTGGGGGGCATGAGAAGATAGGGAAAGGTGTAGATGAGGAGATACGGCGATGGGGAGATTGATATATTAGCAGGCACATACAATTCATGTGTAATTGTCTGACACCCCGAATCTTGCTTCTTTTCGCCAAACTTTTGGGTATGTCTATCTCTAAATTTCTTCGTCAGGAAGAGTTCCACTTCGTATTTCTGTTTTTCGTTAGCATACATTTCGCATTCAGTAGTGGACTGCAGGAACGACGAACATCAGCAGCCACTATGCCGACGAAGGCTGAGAGGACAAGGAGTACAGCTGAGATATGCATGGCTGACTAGTTCTGTAAGTAGTTTGCGATGAACTGCAGTACTAAACTACAGACCGCGGGAGTTTGGTATAGAATCGGTCGAGGGTCAACTGGAGAATGTTGTTTGGCAATTGCTGTAGAATGCAAAGGCTGTATTAGTAGACCCCCAGGTACGGGAAATATTCAAGCTTCAGATTTCAAATTGTCACAGACCTGATCCCAGCGTTGTTGGTGGCGTTTTATGCTAATGCATATCATCGGGAGGCTGTATTCACGCGGCGTAGAAGTAGGCAGAGCGCAGGTAACGTCGGTACCTATTGGTTTTAGGCGGCACAAATCTCAGCCATGTACATGCTTCCAATACCGCCGCTTATCTACCGGCCTCCCCACACTTTTTATAGCTTCTCTATAGTAAACTTAAGAGTTGGACGATTTTAAAGGAAGTATACCGCAGCAAAAATCGCCGTTAGTTTATCATCATTGGTTACCAGGCACCGTATCATACGAAAGCAAAGATGTTTCATCATTGTTATAAGAGCCCGTACGAAAAGCATGCTGGTTATGCTGAGTGTATATGAAGTGTAAAGTGATAATTTGATGACAAATGCTTGGATTATGGCTTCTGGAAGCATAAAGAGCACGCTATACAAATGATACGTACATCTGCCATCGTTGCAGTGTACGAAGCACAATACCTGCGCTAGCACATGCGTGAAGTGTTCTGCGGTGTCATCATTACACTACTACATTAATATACACAAGCCTCCCAGATCCTGTTTATGAACCGCCAGCCCTTGACAGTATATTACCACGCTCCCCAAAATATCGCCTATCAATCATTAAAGCGTGCTCTATTCGGCTCGCATCTGATATAATTCAGACACCTGAAACTGTAGATCTTCTTCCCATTCTTCTCCAAATCTCTATCAGATTGTTAGCTTCGATCCTGCGAGTTCTGGAATGTGATAGTGGCGGTGGGGAGTCTTACATCTTCATCTCATTCCGCGCCTTAAACATGTACTTCTCACATTTTGAGGCTTCGAAGAATTCACAGCAGCCATTTCCGACAGTGTAGCTAACTGTTTGTTTCCTCCTAATTATTCCCCGTTAGTAATTCTTCCGAAAATAAAGTTACCAGACTGTACTTACGAGTTCCCATCTAAAGTAATACACTCCGAATCTTCATTCTTTGGAAAACTCTTATAATATATTAGACCTGAGTAGTCACGGTCCCGGTATAAAGTAACTGCGGTCTTCTCGTTCCGTGATACATTGACAGGTATGAAGTTTACATCACAGAGTATTCCAGGTACGGATGATGCCAAACCAAAGAAGAAGAGCAAGGATTTCGTATTCATGGCTGTGATGGTGGTTTATGCTCCGATGTGCATATAGCCGGTTGGACGTTGGGGGATAGGCTGGTATTTGTAACCCGTGCCAATAATTGCGGCACAGGAACGGCTTTCGTTTTATCACTTTATGATTCGGTTTTAAGCCATAGAACTATGCATGACAGAAGGTGTTGTTAGTGGCGCTTTGTGCAACTTGCATGTCCGCCATTTACCGAGTTCATGATACGTGCGTTACCCCAGATTCCACACTGTAAGCAGAATCTACCGGGGGTGCTCATTTAAGCTTTGAAAGTCGAAGGTGGACTAGGGCTTGACCCATGAAACTGCACAACAGGTTGTTGGGACAGTCTATCTAATTGGGGCGGTGCCGGAAAACCGCATCCCCCCCGGACTATGCCGTCATAGAAGTCATCGTGTTTTGTTTACACTGAAGCGCAAAACTTTGGTCGCACTCTAAAAGAGAGTTGTTACTGAAAAAGTGGTTGCATGCTTAGCTTCCCCGTTAGTTGCATGCTTAGCGGTCTTTTGCTCCGAAGAAGTTCGCGCGGCTCAACTTGGCGTCACGACAACCATTATGCAACCATTTTTTCAGTAGCAACACCCTCTCTGAGTGCGACCAAAGTTTTGCAGTTCAGTGTATGGTTTTCAATATATTTTCACGTTGACATTCCATTAACGTGGCGCCTCATGTCACGATACCCAGGTACCCCTGCCTGTACGTGCCGCAATTCTATTTCGATACTTTATAAAACATAGTTAATTTGCGAGACTTTACAAGCTAAATAACAATTCCCGTTTCTTGACCCTTACCCTCTCTGCCAATGTTCTTTACAACTTGGATGGTCACACATGATGCTTCCTATCCGGTTGAGATGAACCGGCGGTAACTTACTATTATGGGTTAGCTCTCTCCTCTTATTGACTATTTAAAAGATTGGTATAGCATACTTATGACTCCTGTCAAATGCTGTAAATAGATGCTTATCCTGTTCGCATTTGTACCCTTCGAAGAATTCACAGCATCCGCCGGAAACAGAGTAGCCGACTGTCCTTTCAAATCTTAAACCATACAATATTAGCCATTTAAAAGTTCAAAACTTAGAATTCAGCTAGCCTGATAAGTAGTGACAAGATAAATATGGGGTTAGAAGTGACCGAACACGGAATGAAAACTTACTTTACCGGAGGACCCGTCTTGTACTCGCCCGTCCAACATGGCTGTTTATCACGTCCGTCCCGCACCCTCGTTTTCGAATAAAAGTCCCCTTTAAAGCCAGGTTCTGAATAAAGAGTAAACTGTGTGGAATGTACAATATGCGATGAGGAAACCGCCGGGCTAACAAGTACTCCTATTAAGAAGAGGAAAATGGAGGGGCTCCTCATGGTGCGGCTTGCGAGTGATTTGTTGAATTCGAATGACAGAGAAATCATCCGACGGCCACTATGGTATTTGTAGTGTCGATAATTGCGGTTCTAGAAGCATTGCTTAAACATTTTAGCATGTTGTTTAACCAGGACGACGCAGTATGTCAATCTCAATGACAATGTATCTGAGTGCTTGTTGATAGTGGCGGCAGGCGTGGTTTACTGTACTGGGCATTGAGCTTCATACGTCAGCAGCCGATTATGTCAGATGTGAAAAGGATCACATAGAGGTGGAGGTGCTGTATCTTCCCGAAGACGGCAGGAACTGCTACAAAGCAGTCCGGCAAACATCGACCACAGATCAAGGAGCGTTGACGACGTTTATGCCTATCATAGTTATCTTTGTGAAGGCGGCGGTGGAACTAGGGGTGGATGTGGGGGATACGGTGAAGGGGCAGGTTGTAGCAGTGATTCGGCTGATAGAGACGAAGTCTAAGATACGTGCGCATCGGCATGGTGTGGTGAGGTAAAGGCGAGATGTGAAAGTGCGGGTTCTGGTTTAGAAGAGGAATTGGTTTGCGGAGGTTGTGGGAAAGGGGCGGAGTCCGTGGTCGTTCACTGCGTGCTTCACGATTATCACTCGTTTCTGGAAGTTCTCATGTACAATAGTGATTGAAGTTGTAGGGAAGAACGATATGTAACGCATTGGCGAAAAATTCACAAGAAATTATCCGTTTCATTGTAGATCGTAATATCAGTGCCAAACGTTGTTTGAGGCTCTAAAAGCTATCACGTGTCCGAGTGCTCCCCTGTGAATCTGTGATGCAAAAAAACCGTTTTCCGTCCCCCTTTCGTCAGCCAACCACAAACCATCCAATTAGAAAAATGAAGCCATCGCAGTAGCAAAAAGAATACCCGCGGCTGGAGTTGAACCAGCGATCTTCCCAGATCTAAGCCAGAGCCGTTCCTGCCATCAGTCGGCTAGTACTAGGTCTGTTAAGGGTGAGATGTGATACCACTACACCACTTGGGCATTTGCATGTTCTATACATATTAAAACTAATACATATACCTGCAAAAAAAAGCACAATAAACACGTGACATTACTTACCCTTACCTTGTCCCAACCCTGCCGACTGGGCGCTCGGAAACTGACGATAATCACCACCATAACACACACCGAAGATTAATCACATTACATGACACTATATTACGAGACCCAATGGGTCGAAAGGCTCTCGCTGTAAATTTATTAAACTGGTGCCTGAGATAAACAGCAGCTACGATGTACAGAACAATATCTTAGCTGACTTTCCGCGCGAGACACTCACAGCCGATCACTATCACAGCCTTGCCGTCGTGTCGCGGATTGCACTGCATCCTCCCGCAAAGAAATCCCCATGACCGCGGTATCGCTACAGCATATAACAAGTAACTACTTACATTGCCTACAAAAAATCTCAGAAACCACATGGCCCTTGTACCAATTAACACACCACGAGACCACAGCTCAATTACACCTTAAACTAAATAATCCAGCTGCTTCTGGGAAAATGGAGCAAATGTGAATGCGAGTGAGAAAGACTGCTATTCCCAGTATCCCAGTCTACAGGATTATATCAAGAAGTTGGGGGAGTTCGACACAATAATTGTGGGGAACTCTCCGTTGCATTGTGCGATGCAAGTGGGGTGTAAGTGAGCGGTCGAGGTTTTGTTGGAGTTTAGAGCGGATATTGATGCGCAAAATGAATTCGGGACCTCGCCGTTGATGTGTGGTTGTCAACAGTACGAAGGGTGGCCAGGCTATCCTCATAAGGAACCTTTGGCGATCCTATTAATGCATGGGGCGGATGTTAACGAGGTTGGGGATTGGAGGGGTGCTGTACGGAGGGGTACTAGACGGAGGTGGGAAGATAGTCTTGTGACGAATGATGCGCCCTCTGAGTAGCCCGTGGCGTTTGAGGAACACTTACGGGACATAATACAATGAGCAATAATAAGATGATGATTGGACTGGTTTTGACTAACTATCTACTCTATTTCCTACATGCTTTCGGTATTCCAGTTTTGTCACACATATATACCCTCTACAACGACGGACGCATACGTACTGCTGTATTGTGCCTCTGCGACTTTCTAAAAGAGTGATGTCGCATGACTAAATATGTGTTCATAGACGATCAGACGATCATTCACAGGCCACAGCTAGATAGCGAGAACAATAAGCTGGTAAGATTGTAAGGTACCAGGCACGGAATGAATCGAAGGTGCCTAGGCCCAGGTCTAGCGGGATGATATGGCGAAGAGGGTATTGCGGTTCTGTATTGTTAGAGAGAGATAGCAAGATACGATTGTATATAAAGTACCAATGGATGAATATACATATGTAATCTAAACAACAACAGAAACCTCAGACGTCAAACAAGCCCAACCACCATGACGGCGTGTTGGTAATCTTACATAGCCAGACTTAAGTACTGTGCCGACAAGAACATCAGACATCAAACAAGTCCCATGAAATCCCATTGTATCGTACCTGTCTGCTTCACAAAACAATGTTACATCACTTTTCATTTTCCACGACTCACTCAAGATTGCAATTCGTTTTCAGAAACCTGTGGTTTCAATTTGAAGCACATACAGAAAATCTCGACAAAAAAACCCAATCAAAAACACCACTAATAAAAACGACAGAAATACGCCATGTGCTCAATGTTATGCGCCCTTATTTTCCCATTTTTCCCATGTTTTACCTTCCCCAGGATAGGTATCCCAATTATTTTCCTCCTCTTCCCATTTTCCATGCCATTTCCCTCTTAAACCATCCTTTCCAGCCTTTCCGCTCACCCACCCCCCCCTTTCTCTCTCTCTCTATTTCTCTCCCATCCTTGTCGCTCCTCTGCGATTAATTCTTCCTCTTCAGAGCCGGATCCTCCTAGTCATCAAACAGCCCCTCAATAGCCTTATAGTTAATCTTCTTACTATAAGCCCTTCGCTTCAACATCTCCTTCGCACTTTCCGCCGGCGAACTCGCCATATCTTCCGACGCAGAATCTCTCGGTCTCTTCTTCCCCCTCTTCCTAGCAGTTTTAACTATCCCTAACCGCGCATCCATAACAGTCTTCAACCTCTTCAATTCCTGATCCCGAATCCAATCTTTATTATACTCCGTCCAAATCTTCTTCTTCATCTCGGCTTCTTTCTCATCTAATACCGCGGCTTGAACTTCCCAATCGTCGTCTACGTCGTCAAGATTGTCGGGGTCGTTGGAAACTGTGCTCTCAGGGATGGAAGCAACGACTAGGGCAGTGGCTCGGCGGAGCTCTTCCATGACAGCGAGAGTATCAGGGTTGTCGACTAGCGAAGAGATCTCAGCAGTGATGGCGCTGTCGGCGATGGCGTTGGTGGCTGCGTCGGGGATCAAAAGACGGGAGAGGTCTTCTGGGACTTCAGAAGCGGAGGGGGTGCCCGGAGTTAAAAAGCTGGGGTTTGTGGCAGGCGGTGTAGAGAGTGGTGGGTTTGCGTCGGCTGGTTTACCGGCCGTCAAAGCTGGGTCGATTAAAGAGGGGTCGATGGGGACGGAGGGGATAACGAAGCCGTCTGCATCCCTTTTAGATTCCGATGTAGTAGCTTTAGCAGCTTCTGTAGCAGCTTCGTCGTCAGGCGTGACCCATTCATCTGTAACCTCGCCGTCGTCGTTGACCTTGCGAACCCGCTTACGTTTCTTTTTGGGGTTGAAGGACGGGGGGTCGTGGGTTTGTTCTAGCCAGATGTTGCGGAATTCTTCAACGGTCAAGTCTCCGGATTGTGTTTCTTTGAATTCTTGGAGACGTTTGTGGATTGTGAGGTCGGCGACTTTGACGACGTAAACAACCTCGCGAACGGAGCGGCGGAAGTTGTTCATTCTAGCGGCGAGGATCAAGGCCGCTCCGCAAATACCAGATGGTCGACGACCGGCAACAATCCAGTCGCGGTTCATACGCTGGATTAGTCTTAAGGCGTCTTTGGCGACTTTGATGACATCGGTACCGAATTCGAGGTGCTTGGCGAAACGGTGGACGTAGATGGTGGGGTCGATGTTGGGGAGTTTAATCTTGAGGCATGCGACGAGCTTTAGGTAGGTTTGTCCGAGGGTGAAGACGTTGATGTGCAGGATGTCGGAAAAGTCGATCAACATGTGGGAGGACTTGTTGACTCGGCAGGAGATGTAGAGAGCGCATGCTACTACGTATTGTGACTTGCGTCCTTTGGTAAAGTTGTTGGTGAGCGCGAGGGTGTAGTAGCGCTGGGCTTGCTCGACAAAGTGGTCGGGGCAATTGAGGACGGCGGCGAGCTGGATGAGGCGACGACGAGCTGGGGCGGTGTTAGCAGGGGAATAGCACGGCAGGAGGGGAGGTGCATGAGGTAAAAGAAAAGAAAAGCGGTGATCTTACCCTCTTGTACAGTCTGCTCTCTCGCCTCAACTAAACCTCCAGTACGGAAGCGACTGCTACCAATTGCATGGGTCTGACCAGCAGAAACAAAACTTCCCTGGACAGTAGCAGCACCGGCCGAGTTTTCTCCAAATGCAATTTCAGAGACAATATGAGAATCGTTGATGACGTAACCACATTGTGTGCAAACAACGTTTCCGGAAGAATCATCGAAGTCGGCGGGATTCGAACACCCGCACGCGGGGCAACTGGAGGGCATCGTTGGCGACTAGGCTATGTCGGCAGCACCGGGGTCGTCGCGAAAAAGTACTGGCTATATAATGTAATTTCGGGATCGCGAGAATGATTGAACACCGGTTAAGAATGCTTATGAAATAGTTATGAATGTCGCGAAAGAGCGATTGTGTGTCGGGGTGTGAGAGCGTCGAGGAGTCGTCGGGAAGAAGCGATGTCCGAGATGAGGAGGGGTTGCACCGTTATATCGTTCACCACACTAGGACCGCGGGCCGCGATTAAAATTTTCCTTAGCGCGTCGGCGAACGTCATTAGTCACGCTATGGGGTGCAGACGCGCTATCCGCGTGCAGTAGGGCGATGGGGGATTACCGGTGTTTTGAGAGGTTCGTTCTTTTTGTATCTAGAAATTGAGTTCTGAAATCCAAAATCTGGAGACGCGGTTGCGCATAAACTGTGTGTGCATCAGCTCGGAGATGCGGGTGTGTATCGCTATACGCTTGGTCCAATCAAACCTCAAATTCCAGGCATCTGAATAAAATTCCGCTCATCGTATATCTCCATGCGACTGACTACATCCCCTAGTAAATACCTTCCCTTGAATGAGGAATGTGTACTCATCTGCCTTTACAAAACGCCCCCACGGGAAGCCATATTCAATGATTGCAAACGGCCCCATCCCCATCTCTGTGAAAACCACAGTTCCCTCCAACATTTCATCCCGATTCCCGCCGTTCCATGGATGACGATCTCATCATAATCAACCTCCTCTTGCGACAAGAAACATGACAGCCTGTGCCCCGCAATTCTCCCACGGCTACCCCCCTTCATCCATCCCCGATAGCGCCACCACAGACCAGCCCGAAGAACCATGGTCACCATCCCTCAAGCTCCGCCTAAACCACCTCCACATCCTGCGCTATCTCCACCACTTAATCTTCCTCAAAGAAACCTCTCACTTCCTCCCTTCCCTCAATACCCTCATCGACCGCACCATCACCTTCGAACCCCTCCTCAAAGCCAGCTACCGCGACCTAGAAAACACCTCGCAAAGCCTCGGGCTCCCTCTTCCGCTCTGGCCGCTGACAATACAATTCGATCCCTCTGTATCAAAAACAGTTTTCGAGATCCAAGAAGTGCTTGATTTTTTTGTCGAGCAGAATCATGGGATGGAAGTTAAAGTTACTTGTTTTCCTATGTTTTTGAAGGGAGAGTCGGAATAGGATGTTCAGAAAGTTCTGGATGCCTATTGGGAATGTCATAAGTCGGAGATTCGGTATTCGGAAAATACTGCGATGATTGAGGAATTGGATGGATTCCTACATCCACTGCTGTGGAATTGTGGGGATATGCGGGATTCGCTAGTGGGGCTGATGGAGGAGCTTAGGAGGGGGAGGGATGGGCATTTGGGGAGGCATCTGCGGTATTTGGAGGGGTTGAGGGGGAGGTTTAGAGGGTTTTGGAGAGTGAAGAGACAGGAAGGCAAGAGAGGAAGAGGATGGAGGAGGAGATGTCGGGAGTTTGAAGGGCAGATTAGGAGGCTGGAGGAATTGGTGAGGGGGCAACTGGGGGATGGGAAGGGAATGGAGGCGGAAAAACAGGCGGTGACAATTCAAGGGTTGGGAATTGCGGGGTTTGGATATGATTCTGATAACTCCGATATGGAACTGGAACTCACAGATCGAGACAGCATTCATTCCTCTACACAATCTACGGATAACTGGGAACATGAATCAGAGCCACTGGTCCGGGAACAACAATCCGAATCAAAACCGGCGATTAATGACGCACTACTAATCGACGACATCGACACCGAGTCTCACTATTCCAACGATGAACTCGAACTCACAGACCACGAAAGCCTTTACTACGACACAGAACCCTGGGAACGTGAACCACTCATCTGTCCCCCAAGTCCCCTCCGTCTACAAAAAGGTCCTAGCTCTAGCTCACCAAGAACAGCCGGAGGCCCACTACGAATACACCTTACCCGGCATACCAATTCCGGTGCGCCGAAAATTCCAAGATCCGGCGATGGAGAGATGCGGGAAGTCACCCCAACAGCTGATATCGATATCTTACTCAACGACATTGTTCTTGATGCAGCTGAGACGGCAGAAGGGATTGATGACGAGAGGATTCATATTCAAGATAAGATCCATCATCTCAATCCCCTTCTCTCTCCAACCCCAATCCCAAAGACGAATTTCCCCGCAAGTATCTCCATTCCAGCAGCAACCAGTGACAGTGGAGAATCCAGTGTGAGAAGGAGACGGAATGTTAATGCCCTACCATCCCCGATGCATCAGAGTACAAAAGGACTCCCACTAGCGCCAAAGGTTCGGAGAATAGATATCGGCGTTTTAGGAGCAAATACAATTACTTGGGCTGATAATACGAGTCCTGATGCTAAGGCGACATCACCTGCTGCGCCGACGGTAGGGAAGGTTATATCGATTCGGACAAGGCGTGAGAGGAGAAGGGGTGGTGGAAGGGAGTGGGTTGCGGGTGTGGAGCAGGATGCGGAGGGGATGGGGGATGATGGGGGATTGGGTGAAGCGACGGGAACGGTGGAGGATGGCGATAACGCCCAGGTCGCCAACAGGATAACACAGACTGATACAACGGATCTCGAAGCTCATGAAAAGGGAGAGGAAGGTGATACTGCCAGGCTGACGTTACTGCCAATGAGTTCTGGGATTAACAGTTCAAATCATCGTGATGCAGAAACACGGATAGACCAAGTTGACGTGTCAATTCCGGCAGAATCCCAGAAGTTAAATCCGGACATGGATCAAGATATGGATATGATTAATTTTGCTGCTAACACTGGGGTTTGTATGGAATTTATGGAGATTAAATGTATAGAGCCTGAACCTTTAGACCCGGACGCTATGGAACCCAAACATAGCAATAACAAAAAGATCAGTCGACTTACAATGTTAATGACCAAACTACTTGACAAAGATAGGTTTACAGCCAGAGATGGTGTATGGATCGATAATTTGAACCCCGATATCGATGCGGAGGGAGCAGATGAGGAAGATGATGAGTTGGTTACTGCACCATCATCGCCAGTTTTGCCGATTAATATCACTACACGGGGATCCAAAGGGACTACATTACCAGATCGACTCACTTCTAAGGAATCTGGAACAGGAGAAGTCGATGCTTTAATCCATCCTACGCCGGAAAATGCCGATGAAACCAACGTTTCACGTCTCACCTCTGTTAATCTCAGAACTTATAACAGAGACAGTATGCTTGATCTTTCCGCTTTATCAGTGCCGAGGAATACAGAGAGCATGAATATTGGCTTCCAAGGGGAAAGGGTGACATGGCCTGGGTATGGGAATCCCGCGGTTAAGGGGAATGCGCAGGATTCGATTAGGGGGAGGAGGATGAGTTGCCAGACCAGTATCGGTTCACAACATTGTCCGGCGCCTATCGCAATTCTACTGAAGAACATTGATACACCAATGGAAACTGAGGATATATCTACTGATATTTCGGACGCGGATACTGCTCGAACGTCGCAGCGTAGCGTTACAATTCCTCATTCTTCCTCTTCTACGACGTCGAAGATGGAACCTGCGGTGGATGTGGATGTTCTTTCAACAAGCAGCGAGAAACGGTCTAGTTGTGTAGATCTCGACGTTGGGAAACTGTCACCAGAGGGATTGACAGAGGGACTTGGTATTTCGGTTCCGGTTCCTGCTTCTAAAAAGCAGAAGACGGTTTTAGCCAATATCGATGTTGTAGCAGCAAATCGAAATATCTGTGTTAGAAAAGCGTTGTCGGGGACCATTGGGGCTTGGTATTGATGTCCTGGATGGCCTGGATGTCCTGGTCTATCCTCCTCCTTCTTCAAAGAGGCGGAAAACAGTTCCGACGCAAATTGATGTGGGAAGGGCAAACGAGAATACCCGGGCTGGAAAGATGGATATCACGGTTGAGAAACCGTTAGGGCTTGGTATTGTGGTTCCTAAAACGCCGAAGACGAACCTTCAGGCGAGTAACGATGTTGAAAGGGTAAACAGCCATACTAGGGACATAGCTAAGGTTGACACCTCCGCTCCTCCTCTAAAGAGGTCGAAAACAATTCCCACCAACATCGATATCCATGCAGCAAAAAAAAACCCACTGAGCCCGCAGATTAACCATCCGCACCATCACCGACGCAACTATAAAGAAAAAGCTTCTTGCTCCATTAGTTGCCACGACTAGTCCGACGCCGCTGGATACCGATTCCAACGTAGCTGGGGCTTTCATAGTTACCCATGGCGGCCTCGGTAGTTTACAAATGCAACACATCGATACTATTCCATCCCGTCCACGTCCACCATCCACTGCAATCCCTCCAAATATTGCTGCAGCCAGGGCAAAGAAACATATCAGTGGCATTAGAAAACAGGATATTGGCTATCCGATGAGGCCGTTGGTGCTGGGGCTTGAGACGGAGGGTATTGAACATCCGCCGCCTTCGAGGGCGCCGATGCCTCCCAGAAGTGATATTGATATCCCCGCAGCCGCTGTGACTACTGATATCCTCGCAGCACCCCAAGTTGTAGTACCGTCCAGTAGTTGTCCGAATAAGAAAGAAAATATCGATATCCTAATCTCCCCAACGACTTAAGATTACTCCAAGCCTCTAATGAAGCTGTGCTGAAATATCGTTCTGCATGCCGCGAAGATCGAAGGAAGGTTAGGAAGGGTAATGAGGAGTTTGTGCTTTCGCCTGGAACTATTAGGATGCTGAAGGCGGTGCAGGAGTCTGCGTTTGCTGGGTCGGGGGTGGGGGGTGCTGAACTCGGGGTTGGATGTGGACGTGGACGTGGGAGATGATGAGGGAAGCAACTTTGATGATATCGGGGTTCCGTACGAAGCTCAGTGCAGTGATCAAGCTACGCCCCCACCGCCGCAGACTCCTCTCATAATACCGAGCTTCAGTATGGTCGACTTGGTGTATGTCCGTCAGTCTAGAGGGGGACGGAGGGACTTTGGATCGGATGGTGAATCGGATGTGATTGGGAGTGGGTTTGTTACTCCGACTGGTATTCCTGAAGTGAAAATCAATACGGAGAGAGGACAGGGAGGCTGTTCGAGAAGTGGGGCCATAGAACCGGAACAGGAAACCATGCCCGTCATGACTGAAATGGATACTTTTCCGAAGTCCGCTGCTGCCATAATCGAGGGGGAAATTGAGATTTCAATCTCTAGCAATAATAGCTCGAATAGTTCGCATGATGAAAAGGATCAGGATGAGGATATGTTTAAGTTATGGTCCTAGCTAGTTCTATTCTTTAGCGTAGCTAGCTCTAGCTTCACTAGCCTTAGTCTAAACTACACTTTGTCGATCCAGCCTTGGCCCTTGGCTAGCTAGCTAACTATCCATAGAAATCAAATCAGGATCGGAAGTATTACGTGGGTTGACAAGAGCAATGCGATCGTGGAAATTACCCCGCCGGCAAAAACTATGACGAAAATGGGTCTGAATAGACCATTCAGAATGTGCAATAATATGTGACATGTGCAAAGCAACTCTGCAGGAAAGGAAGGCAATGACAGGCAATTTGCAAAACGGAAGTGTCAAATGACTTCTAGCTTACTGAGATAGTTCTCGGGCGGGAAGTGCAGAAGTTACTAGTATCTAGTTACCTCGCCCGGAGAGGGAGAACGGGGGATTTGGGTTAAGTGAGATTAGATGTCCGGGGGCCGGTGGTAATTCCTGCATGCTGCGTCGCATGCGCGGCGACAGGACACTAAGGAACTACGGGAATAGGAAGGCATGATAAGATACAAATACCCAGCGCTTCGTCACGACGTTTACTGACAAGTCATTTCCTTGGTTCTGGTGATTAAATGAAACGCGTTTAAAATTGTTTCAAAACACAAAACGTTGTGTCCCTACTCCTCCCTCATATATTCTCTAAGTCATACGTCATTATGAACCTTAACACTCTTTTCATTTCACAATCAACATCATCACTACTACTTCTCCTACTCCTCCTAGACACATCAACGATAGGCGTCATAGCAAAACCTGCTAAACCTCCGAATTCTATTACCAACCTTTTTATGTATGGAAGTAAAAACTATGGTTATCAAATGGGACATGAGCAGTATAGTAATATTCATGATTCGGGGTGTGTTTTGATGCCGTTATCTATGTAGGTCTTCCTTTTCTCTTCTTCAGAATCCCTCCCCCGACGCTCAATTGCCTTATCTTCCCACTTCTAAAATATTACTCTCCCATCCTTTGGCAATATCATCAATCATTACCGCTTCTATAGTTGAGATAGAAGTTACAACTTCGTACAACTTGCTAATACGTAACAGGAGGAAACGTCTCTACAGTTACCGCGTACAAAACGGATGTTGTGAATTTTTTGATGATCTGGATTGCCGTAAAAGAGCTCATATGTTTACTGCTATTAATAGGCAACATAAGTAAGTTTCTTTTTTTGTATCTTCCTCCCTTTTCGGGCGGCATGAGCGGCATGGACAAAGGCTAACAAGCAACAGTGAGCTACCGCCAATACATCGCGGTAAGGCACAGAGTTATCAGTGTAATCATCGGACGTGTTCTGAAGGCTAGATAGTTATCTACGGGGGTGGTGAAGGGTTGTAAATACTGATCATAAGTGTGGGGAGAAGGGGAAGAGATGGATGGCGGATTAGAGACGTACATAAGTAAAGGATAGTTGTATATACATACCTACATAGAAGTTTAACAGCGAATCTTCATGATGCTGGAAAAACGTACTGATACAGTAACTTATAATATTAGATTAGGATTTGGAGGCCCGGAGCTGGGATATCGGGGATTGGAGATTGAAGATCGTGGGAGTGGAGAATTGGGGCATTGGAGAGTTAGAGGATTGGAGAATTTGAGAATGTACAGTCGAGCCAACTATCGAAGAGAACCTAAGATTGGGAGTCCATGAGTTCGTTATGGGTATGAAAATCTCGAGGTTGAGCTCGACTCTAGCGATTGTAAAATAAAGAAATTTGGTTATCATTATTTATGGGAGTAACTCTCTTCGTAGTTATTACACCAGATAACAATTTCTATGCAAGCCGGCGAGAATACAACACCAGAAAGATCAATACAAGCTAAGGTTCGTCGTGGACAGCAGTTCATGTAGATATTACTCGGCATTGTACAGTCATCATTCATGCTCGGTTGTCGTCAATTTCCTCATCTGCGGACTCTGCTTGGCTGGAGTTCTAACTACAGCACTCTCCATGGGAAGAATTGCATTCTCGACGTGTCATGGGAGCCAGTGCTTGAGAAGAAGCAAGGCATTCGTGAGGTTTTTGGAGGAGGAACAGGAGAAGCTTCTTCGCATTTCATCTTCAGAGCTTGTTTGAGTAGTTCCACGGTATCGAGCCATCAGCAATAACTATGAAACTGGTTCCCAAGCTAATGGCGTGCTCGCGGCTCCGGATTCAAGATAATTCGTTGTCTCTCCAGCACGCTGTAACAATTTCCAAGAAGCCCTTCAAGTGACTCAGCCTGCGCCGCATCACTGCAAGTTACCGCCATATCCCTTCGTCCACGCGCGCCTAATCCGTTCAGATATTGCATGTTCATCCGCCCATGGCGCGATGTCAACGTTATGTGTCGAAATCCATGTGTCATGAAGCCGTTTTTTGGGTAACCCGTCCGATCTCTGTATGTGCCGTAATACCTGAACTCAGCACAGGTGAATATCTGCCAGATGCCAGATCTACACATTTCCAACGTGCTTTGGCTTGATGAAAGCTTAGCTCTTATATAGGCCCCGATATACCACCGTTCGGTAATGCCAAAAGTGCAGAAATCATAAGATAAGCACCATTCAGACCCGTTTTCGGATGACGATCTAGAAGCATAATATGTAGGAAAAGTGTTTATTATCGAATAGACGTCTAGAATTCTACATCATGCCTTCAGATTCCCGGCGGAATGGAATGGCAGAATACCTTTAACGTGGACTATGCAGGTACGCGTACTCTACCCCGCTGTACGAGTACTGCTTACACATGGCTATGTAGCAGTCTTTATCGTTCCCGCTCTCGCAAAGTGATCGATATCTCGCCGGTACGCCCATGAAATATACAGAGCCGGTGCCAAGGGATGTTAACTTGCCGCGTGAAAGCAAAGGCGGCAGATGAGTGTGACGGATCGGCACCTTACCATCATAGCCCAACACTCGAGTACGGTTTATGAAACTCAATTTAAGTAAATACTGTCATGGTAACTTCATTTTGCGTTCTGGTGATGTAAAAATTACCCGGGGCTGCTTTGATGTTGAACCGCGCCTTGCCAAAGGCGCGAACTGTAGAGTACATAACTACTCGCACACTAGAATTGAGTAGAGCCTCACACAGGGATTGATCACTTTCACCTGTGCAGGGGTGCACACCACTCTAACCCGATCAGTAAACCGTCGCGTGCGATATAGTGAAGTTGAGGCTCAACTGTAGTACCAACTGTCACCTCCACCGCGTTACACCTTAACAACGACCGGGACAGCAACCACAGCAACCGCAACTGAACAACCACAACTCCAGGAAAAATTATGGCTGGACTGAACGACCGTAAATGGCATCTTAAAAGGCTTCGGGAGATGAGGGCTAAGAAAAATCAAGAACAAAAGAGGAGATTGGAGGAGGGGGAAAATGTGGAGGAACATGAAGTTGCTGTGTGTTTCCCGGCTTCTAATGATGATTTCGGACTGGAGAAGGAGTTTGTGTCGCAAGAAAGGCGTGCTGCTATCCACCAGGAGGTAAATGCAGACTTGGATGGCAGTACGCCGGGGCAGGAAGTCGTGATGTCTAATCATGAAGACAACAGTGAAGCCATTCCTGGTTAGTAATTCCGTTTTGTATACGGGATTTCTACCATGCTGACTGGAAGTCAGATGATGCCCTTATGAAATTAATGGCAACTGGAAACGAGGATGTTGCTTTTATAAAATCATCTTTCAAGTACAGTCGTGACTCTGAACTGAGTGAACGTCAACAGTTCAGGCACGTGAGAGGAGCCAAGGAACTTGCAGTAGCTTCAAAGCAATGCAAATCCATCATCGATTTCTTCAAGCCGAGCCAGTCAGCTATATAGTCATGTCTTCGATGTGTGGCGGCCGGCTATCCCTCGCAGCACCGAAAAGCTGTAAATTACAGACGTATTTATGTATCATTGGCGAAATGTATCCTTGCTTACAAGCTGTTGGGATGTTGTCGGTCAACATAAACTAGCCAAGATAGACAAACGGAGGTGAAAACCAAGCCTGGCACGGTGAACCGATGCTCAATTTCAGCGCTAGCAAACATGTCTTATCTTAGAGCTGTTTGGTGCAGCCTGGAGTCAGCAGAGGTGATGACGGAACCAGTAAGGCATTGGAAAAATCGCGATATTTCGGTGGGCGTCAAACGCTGCTATCGGTTGTGATTTAATTAGGCGTTGTTGGTAATCTAAGAAGCATCAAAGATGGCGCCCGATCGTCATTTATCTAATCTTATCTAATCTGATCCATTATTTTAGTTTTTTTTTGGGATTCTTATGCGGGATGAGACAGGCGACCTTCGGGTCGGACCGTCCGGTCGGTGCGATACATTCTCATGGCAGGTTTTAACGGCTGTCAGTTATGCGAGGACGGCTTGTCAACTGGGCGTGCAATTTTATCTCATTTTAACCCGGTTGTAACCCCGCTCGGCTTTAGACACCCAAGATGCTCGGTAAACCTCTCAATTCCGGTGACGCTATTGTACTTATTGATATCGTTATGGCCTTTGTAATCGTCCCACTCACCAGTCAGGATTGCATCCTTGTCATTATCTGACAGACCAATATCAAGACATCACTGCGTGTGTCAGCATCAGGTCAGTGTTTTCAATGTGTCCGATCAGGCAGTTTTGATTAGATCAGCCTAACCTTGAGCCTTTGTTCTAGGCTGTCACTTCAAGAAATGTACAGTGGGCGGCGGATCAACATAACTTTAGCAAGGAGATCTCGCGACACCCTTGAAGTATCTTAAGCATAACTCGTATTTAAATTGCGTTGAAATTTCAACACACGACAGCGCCAGATGGTATAGAAAGTGTTGCTGCTGTAACGACGAATGTGCGATTCATTGATTGATTTATGGCGATGGCCAGCCGTGCAAGCTTGCAGAGAGCAGATACTGCCTCTAGTTCCACTAGTTCTATTAGTTTTGATGCTAACTAAATATGGTCCATGTAATATCACTCGTGTTTAACCCGGCTTTGGTTTTTGCAAGCCTTTTGCAGCTTAAGAACCCGGCTTCTGTAGGCCAAACGGTTTGAATTACTTATTTTGGATTCTGCATCAGAATAGAGAATACGTAGAGAATGTTACTCAATAGCTAGTGGATCATGCATTATCATCCAAGAAAGCGCGCGAAGGATGAGTGGCAACGCGACGGTGTATCAACCGCCCGCTCCGCGGACTTGCTATCATGCGTGAATATGGTTCAAATAAGGACAATCCCACGGCAGAGCTTCACTAGACTCGGTGTTGTGATAAACCATGCTCTTTATGCCTAGTAAAGGGAACTCTGTTCATCCGGTGAAGAGATTTTGTCGCGTACGTATCGATTGGCTACTGCTTGTAACGTATGATTTGGTGATAGCGGTTGCTGCACGGATACTTTATTTTTTAGAAATATTATGCTCGTATCGCAGCAGTGTCAGGTAACATTTGTGATTTCATAGTAAGTAGCATTTATCGTTACCTTTCCAAAGGAGGCGCAGCCGCTTGTCGGTGATCGTCGTCAGTTTGCGAACGCGAAGGGTTGGGCATTGTGTAACCTGTGGGTTATGTTGATTGGCAAAGTATAGATTGTATTGTGGGGTGGAGAGTGATGTGTGGTGTGTAGCTAGAAGTCGTCGGGGATTTTGCTATTTTTGGGTGGCTATACAAAGTAGTTCATGGGATTTAATTTAATTATTGGACGGGGTGCTGGTTTTAGTGTGTATTGTGTTTTGATTTGATGTGTTCATCAGCGGGTCTGTTGGTTGGGAATATCTTCGCGAAGTTGGAGGGGTTGAGGATTGTGCAGCTTATAGGTTAGCTTAATAATTAGCAAAGTAAACATTTTATCACGTAAAATATCAAAGGCTAAGTATTACTTGCAATATGTACAGAACATACAAATGTCCACATACTTTTATCAGCAATGACAGGAGTACTCTGTGCCGAGTATCAAAGACCTGTTAGACGCCTCATTACACAAAGCGCAACACGATTAAGCTTTACTGAAAGGCGGATACATTTGAACTTCAGGTCACGACAGTCCATATCTATGGGAAGCGTGGATATACAGGAGCACTTCTGATCGACAACTGGTACAAAGATGCCGATTCGCAGTGTATTTCATTGGAAGAAGTGATGTAAATGCCAGCCTAAAACAGCCCTTCTCCGCTACAAACCTCGCCTACCCTACAGATTCCGAGTGTCAGATTCTGTTGTATGGTTGGGCATCAAGAAGGGATGATATCGTACCGGACAGGGAAATCAGATGTAACTTGTGAATAAGTATAGCAATGGCTAACGTAATTTCACACAGGAGGAATTGAGCGGTTAGCTACAAAGTCCTGAATGGATGCTGCCAATTCTTCGATGGTTGAAACTGCATGAATCATATGTTTACCGCAGTTAATAGATGGGACTTGTATGTATTCAGTACCCCTTCCCTGAGAACACCGTACTTAACTCCCGCCCTTATCTCCCCGTTCTAAAATATTGCTCCGCGCACATCATCTCCCAGCAATACACTTCCTGTCCCAGCATACATACCCTCAGATGGCGCAAATACAACCAATGCTAAGGCTACACAGCGAACTCCCAAACGTCGGCAAAAGACAAATCGAAAGCTTCAGATGTAATTACGGAGGTTGTAAGGAGGACCATTAGAATAAACGCATGGATTTCAAGAAGTTGTCTAGGCTGTATATGCAATTATGACTATGAAATAGTTAACATTATATCAATAATACTTGTATGATTGTTCTGTAAAATGCTCTTTTTATGACCGGTGGGAGATGCGTAGGATGTAAACAGACGGAAGTACATGCTGCAGTCGTGCTAGGGTGTGCGTGTTTTACCAGACTCCACCTCTTCTACTTAGTAGATGCAGCAGCTTAGCAGTACCAAGAAGATTGCCAGACTGAGTTTACTTACTTCGCGAGTCGTAACTATTGTTCTGATGTAAGTATGTTAAAAATATTATCACTGTAGAGAGATTTAGAAACTTCATTAAATTTGAACTTTCGACAACCAATTGAACCGAGCAATCGCGTGATGGGTTTGGGTTCGATTCGTGGCTGGGTCGCATTATTTTTTGAGATGCTTGACACCTACAGACATATCAACCACATACTACTTTGTAAAACCTCAAATGAATGTCAGTGAGTAATTGTGTCATATCTTAATCTATCGTATAAGTTAGTATTACGTAGGTAATGATGGTTGCGGCCAAGTCGCTACAATAACCGCCAAAGCGAGCGTAGCGAGAGAACCGCGCAACGACCCCTTCCGACCCCCGCCGTAATTGTCCGACACCTCTACAACGCCCAAATGCTGATCTTTTTCCACAAAGATATCAAGAGTTAGAAGAAGCACACTATTATGTCGGATAGAACTTTTATTCCGCTCAATGGGCCTCAGACAGAACAAACTATCGCCGAAACGATCTCCATTTTTAAAACAAAAATAAACAAAGCACAAAACAAATAACAAACAATAACCATCGTCGTCATCATCCTCCTCTCCATCGACAAAGTAAACTAGCAAAACCAAAGACGAACCAAGGTAAAAAAACCAGCCAACCACCAACAAAAAAGAGAAAACAGAACAAAAGCCACCGCAGACAGATGACCAGATCTAGGGTCCTGTCACGACCCATCATCAACCCTTAATTGTCGTCCCTTCCAGGGGGAACCAATGGTTCCTCTGCATCGCCGCCACCGAAAATAGCCTCAAAAACGAGCTGTTGGTGGCGTCGTTGATTCTCGAAGTCGGTCTCCCGGTCCTTGAGCTTCTGTTCACGGGCCTTGAGTTCCGCAAAGAAGACGTCACGCTGCTCACAAGCGTCACGCAAAGCGTACGTAAGGAGTCTAGCGGTATCAACCATCTTGGTGGTTTCTTCGGCGACCTTTTCAATGGTCTCCCTATCGAGAAACTGGGGGCCATCCGCGCGGGGATGTCTGAGAATCTCGGTGGACAAGGGCGCCACGTGACGAGAGATGTGGAGAGGGGTTGTGGTGGGCCTGTTGACGGGAATGGGGAAGGGACCGGCAATGAGGTCGAGAGCGTCTTCGGTGGTGCGGGGAGTCGGATTGGGACCGTTGGGGTTCTGGGGCGGGTAGGTCGAGTCCCGAAGGGGCGCCCAGGGATCAGCCATAATCTCCATTTCGGCCCCAGTATGGTTGCCGATGTTAGGCCCGTTGTCGTTCTCAGCATGGATGGTGTTTGTAATGACTTCTCCGTTCTCGGGCATGATTGTGTAGCAAGAGAAGTTGGTAGAACGAGGCTGGGCGTCGTTAAGCATGATGAAAATGAAGGAGATGCAGGTGTGACGACGGGAAGTAAAGATGTGAGGTGAGAGATGAGGATGTAGAGAGTTCCTTACTTGAATGGAAAGACAGCGGCTTTTATAGGTGGGTGAGGTAAGCGGAAGTGTATAAGACAAGCGGTATGGGAGTGTGGTAGTGGATTGCAGTTGTGAAGAGGAAAGAGGCCGCAAGGAGATTTATAGGGCGGATGTGCAGGGAAGGTAATTCGGGTCGAGGACGTGTGCATTATACTTTCGAGTCTTTACTTCAGGATTGAATCTTAGACTCCTTTGCATGTAAAAAAAACTTTTTTCAAAGCCGAGTTTGAGGGGGGAACTTGAACTTCGACCCTAAAGAGTCAGATAGAATTTTAGCAATTCTCAATTTGAGCAATGAAGATTCTAATTCTAATTACATTCCCCTACTGTAGTATCTGTGCAGGATTTTGGGCTAAGAGCTTATTTACAGTAAATACCCGGAATGCCTACGGACAATGCCATCGGATTGCCCAGAGAAATAGCCAATCGGATTGTCCAGAGCAATTTAGACCTATCTTTATACCATCGGACTGTCCGATAAATTTTGTATAATTCAGAAAGTCCACACTCCTTGTCACTAAGTTTACTTTGGGTCAAAGATATGATGTTTAAATTCTCTCCTTCGCTGGTTTATTTATTTATGAGATTAGGAGGAACTTCGGAGTTCAATGTAGTGAATTCCTTTTCCTGCTGCCGAATCCCGACTAGACATCCCTCCCGTAACCACAAGGTTGTACTGATATAAATTGAATTGGCCCATCGGTTTGGTCCCATCGATTACCAACGGCAATTCCTTGTCCCCCGGTGGTGTTGAGTATCCGTGTCAGGGGTTGTAGCATTGGCGCCTTGTAGATTGTAGCATTTTTGTCGCGAGGCTTGAGTGGTTTTTCATCAGGGAATCGTTGTAGTTGCGTTGTTTGCATTGCCGATGTCTCGAACATCTTGCTGTTGTTTCTGTTTGGGGGGGAAGGGGTGGATTCATGTTCGGCACTTGATCCTCATCAATGATGAGAACAAGAATTTTCTGTGGGTCCAAGATCATGACCCTCACTCTCCAACAGAGCCTCGACACATTTGAGCCCTCTCTTCTTTCCTCCTTCTGCAACCATTGACTACTAATGTCTTCCTGTTCATGACCGTACAGTACATACTCAAATCTACTCTTCAGACACCCAACACCAGCCGACGACCGCCAAATCCCTTCAACATGGAGCATCTCCAACTTGGTGATCTCGCGCTTCCACCCATTGATGATCCAGAGGAAGCCAAGGAGCTTGAGGGAATGATGAATGATCTCTCCAACTGTGCAGCAGCCTACCAATATCACAAGGAATACTACACGGCGGAATAGGAAATGCATCCGTCGGATGGAGACGATAACAATGGGTACTATAGAGCACAATAAATTTTCACGTTATCTATTGTAGTTCCTGAATTTTGAAACTTATAATTTTCTAAGTTCTATTTTCCACTGGACAATCCGATGGGATTGTCCGTAGGCACGTCGTAAATACCCCCCGTTCCCCTCATAACAGTTCGAAATCCTTCAACTAGCAGCATTCCAGGGCGCTCTCGTGCCCGTTTTAAGCAATGAAGAGGGGATATATTTGTTCAATACGATAATTCACTACTGCATGTACAATATAAATGTTAAGCTTCTTGTGACTCACTTGTGTTTCGAAGATTCGTGTTGAATTCAGTACAAGAGTTTGCTCGCAGCATTCGCCTAGAGGCTTCTGTATGAGGCCTTGTAAGTTGTTCCGCAGGGAGCTCGGTAGCCAAATTCGTAGAAGATCCCAGCAAGAAAATTCGTCGGCGATCTCGTATGGTTTTCTGTAGGACAGTTCTGTAGTAAGTTCCTCTGCTAGTCATTACTGCGCCGTACGTGAAGGTGAGCTTTGGGTAGGTAAAGAGCTTGTCTTGGGGGTAAATCACCGTCCTGGCCGTCATAAGAGTCATTCTCACGGAAGCGACGGGGTTTGGTGCTACTTAGTAGGAGAAGCGAAACGAAGAAAAGAGAGGAGGCTAAGGAAAGTCTCATGTTGAAGTGCAACTGATTCTTCTTGGTGGTGACTTAACTGAGATATTCAGAGGCGATGAGGCGAGTTGCTGTTCATGGTAATATGGGTATACTGCCTAGACTTTATGATGGGACAAAGCTAACGAGAGATGTTTAATTGAAGATAAGTGTATGGTAAAGCCTTTTAGACTACCCAGAATTGTGGCGCAGGCTCAAAATCGTCAATAGAATGTGCAATGTGGCTGACTAGTGATATTCCGGCTTAGATAATCTCCGCCAACTCATTTTTATGCTGACTATAGTATAAGGGTATTTACTTTCAGAATACTGTAGTCGGTATATAGTCCCGATGGTACATGTATTACCACTTTCTTGAAATAGGGTATATCGGAATAACCGAAATAGAAGTGCGGCGCAAGCTAGCGCCTCTGTATTTCGGTTCTCTTACTAGGAGTAGAGTTATTACATGTGAATTGTCAATCGTAATCATTTATTAAAGACTGGTGAGGCCGTGCTCATTAGGCTCAAACGGTGATGGTGGCGGTGGTGGATGTGGTGGTAATAGATGATGCGACGTTTCAGGGTTGAGGATGTTGTGTGAGTTTATGCTTACGTGCCGATTAAAGGTGGTATAATGTGCATTACTTCATTTATCACGTAATATTGCTTACGCCATGTATTAGTTTTGATGCGCATCAAACATACAAATGCCCGCATGGTGTAGTTGTATCACGTCTCACTTTAACAGACCTTGTACTAGCCAACTGATGGCAGGAATGGCCCTGGCTTAGTTCTGACAAGATCGCTGGTTCAACTCAAGCTGCAGGTATTCTTTTTTCTGCTGCAATAATCTCATTCGCCAATTCGTGGGTGGGAGACGAAAGGCTGACGGAAAACGGTTTTTCAACTTCTGCATCACAGGTTCACGGGGAATCACTCGGATATGTGACTAAGCACTTATCCCACAAGACCTAGGTCCTGCAGCCAGGGAGCTAAGTATTTACAAGCGTCTCTATAGATATGTACTCAAATAAAGTAAGCACGATCCTTATTCACCTGCGGGATATTGTTACTCATATTAAATGAGCGGCATGATGTCGCCGTCGATTGAGGCGGCCACATAGACTCATGCTGTCTTTTTCGGATCAATCACCACATCCATGTCAAACTAATCCCAGTGTTGATTCTGCAACTTTACGTCGTGCGAGGGTTGTCGTATTGTTCCGAAAGTATCACCACTGGTACCTGTTTGAGTCAGTTTGAGACACTGAAGCTTTGTGGCGTTCGAGCCACCTTACTCAATCGCTCAGCCACATTCCCCTTGCGAGTCGCAGGTCTACTAAGACGGCGACAAATAAGTACTACAAATTATGTTATTGATCAATCAAACGTTAAAAATACAATTTGCACTTCTGATCCATTCGCTTCCGATCTTCTTTGGGTACTGTGGCTTGTCGCACATGCCTCGCTTAAACAACGTAGGCGCGACTTGGCGATTCAAATCGGATTTTGTCGCGGCATTCCGCAGACTTACATACCTACTAGTGTGATGACAAGAGGCTTATTTTCCGTCAGATTAAGCTTTGGTCAGCTACAGCCATCTGCAATTAACGTCGAACGTACATGGTGACAGAAAAAGCCAAGATCCTAGCACGTGCAAACATAGCGCCACAAACAACGCCTGTTTCATTTTCTGTGAGAATTCGGCGCTAAAGCTCCGGAGATCTACCTACATTACCATAAGTAGGCTGATATATAAATTCTCCTCAAATTCGGTGACGGTTGTTTGTTTACCCAAACATCCAACTTCTCCAATTACATCTAAATCCTAATCAACAGCCGCACCATGCATACCAAATCGATTATTTTCCTGCTTGTATCTTCCCTTGCTTTTGGAATTCTTGCTATCCCCACACCACAGATTGGGCAAGCAACGCCAACATCCCCAGTGACGGTTGTGGAATTATTCGCACAAAAGAATTATAAAGAATTCTTACTTCGAAAGACTTTTTCCCACGGTAACCCTCAGTACAGCGGTCATTACCCGAGCGATCTTGGGTGTTTCAAGTTATCAAGTAACGAGTAAGTCATTAAGCCATCCATCGTCAGTCGAAGTCACTAACTCACTATGTAAAAAGCCGAAAGAAAACCGTCAGCTATTCCGTTCAAAACGGATGCTGTTCATTTTATTCTGATGAAGGCTGCAACAACCATATGTTTACTGCCCAGAATAGAAATCACTGGTATTTCTCCCCTCTACGTACCAACGAACTGTCGAGTGCGGAAAGAAATCCCCGTAGCTAATGATGATACTAGGCTTTTACCGGAAAACCATCGTAATCAGCTACAAAGTATAAAGTGTAACCACGCTGAATGTACGGACTCTAAGGAATAATAGGCTGGATGCGGGGGTCGGCTCATCCCTGGGAGTTGACTGGCTGTTGTATGCAGCGGCTTTTGTTGCTTTGAAACATTCTCTTCATTGATGTATAAATATCCACACCGGCACCGTCGTGCTTTAGGATCCCAGTGGGATTTAGATCTGCGATAGTTAGATAGATAGAATTGAAGTTTCCTCATTTGGTCCGTTCTCAATTGGCGGTTGCTCAAATAAACTAGGCGCATTCCGCTTAACGCGCCTAATTAGATTAGATTTCATCATGCACTAATTAGCGATGATGACTGTTTAGCTTCACGTGACTCATTTTCTCTACGTAGCTCCCGTATCAGATTCCGAGCTTCGCTAACCGCGGTGATGTACACTCTTATGACCTGTACTTACTTTACCAGCTTTGCTAGCCATGTCGCTGTATTTACATCCATCGCTGTGCACTAGCTAGCTCACTGGGCGTGCGCGACTAGATAATGGACGGCTGCGAAACGAAAATTGGGCTCCCATGTGTGGATGTAAGTATGTATTGATTTGGCCGTCGCCAAGACTCTCTCGCATAGACTTCCTCCACGAACGGTCAGAAGTTCTATCCGCCAATCGATCACCATCCTCCACCCAACTACACATTCTCCCTCCAGAAAGCAAAATCGCAGTCTTGTCGCCTTACAACACGTATGCCCATTACTGATGTTCATTGCAATATATCAAGTCCAAATCCGGTATTCCACTTCACGCGCATTGCCCAGTGGCTGAATAGTAATCCGGCGCTTACCTCATGTTGATCAGATCATGAGAACAACGAGCCTTCTATTTTTAAAACATAATCTAATCGACAATAGATAATATAATCTCGGTTATCGTCACAGCAAGTACCAGTGTCTGCCAATTTACGTCCTCGTAGGTCAATTTTGCTGTCCAGTTCATACCAAAATACCAATAAGGACAGCACTTCATGTCTCGACACAAGATACGCATCGAGGCGTAAGCACAGGCCGGCCCTTAACTTTCTTTGTACAGCCGCACTAATAATAAATTGCTACTGTATGGCGCCTGCACTTGACGGTAGCGTGACGCGATGACTTCCCATGGTTCAGGCGCATCATCGTATAATTCCAGCGCCCCGTCGCACAACGATGCGGCTGGAACTCGCTATGGCTGAAATCCGTTGTGCTCATTCGCTCAAACCCGGAGCACCAGTTTCACATGTAGGATACTAGGCAACAGGGCTATGTACTAGCAGTCGCCTGAGGAAAAAAAAAACAGAGTGGCAAAACTCTGCAGGGGAGCATCACATGAAGCAGATAAGACTCACAGACAGAGACGAGATAGTCCAGGTGTCCCGTATAAAACTCTTATGGGTCGCTGTTTCGCGATGTTGCTGCGTTAATACCGCATAGCGCCGTCTAGGCGGATCACGATAAACGATGTCGAATACGGCTTTTAGGAGTATATCATATGATGGCAGTCGAGCTGCTGGTCAGGAAGTCGAGTATGAGCGTGTGGAGAACCGTATGGCCCCCACTTTGCATGCATCCAAGACGACTGATGATTAATATCAGCATAGAAGATCAAGAACCCACCACATCCACATCGAAGAAGAAGAAGCGAAAGGAATATGTTCCACTGTCATTACATGCCCTAACTCTGCAGTCGTATGTGGTGCTATGTATCGCAGTCATCGTGGGATTGGAGTTTGCGCTTCGAAATTCGGCATTCAAAGACGACACCAAAAGCTTCAAGGTCTCGAACTTTAGACGAGACCTGAGGCCAAGAATTACTGATAATCCAGTATATCATCATCCGGATATCAAAGTTTATGAGACGACTGTAAACTTGGGCCCCACAGAGAACCCAGCAACTACGCCAGTTCCAAAAGCCGCAGAGACCCCTGTTTTTCAACTTACGAATACGCCGTACATATTGGTACCAAAGCTCAGCGTTTACGCGACGAATGTAGATGTTGGTCCGGCCGTTGCAGCTCCGCCAAATACAGATATTGCCAAGGAACCTCCAAAGATTGTGGACTCGAAACCTACTGCTCCTGTGATCACGGAGGAACCAAAAACACCAGAAGCCCCACTAAAAGAAAACCGCCGAACACCGCTACAGACAATCACACTTCCGAAGGACCTTCCTCCGATAGACAGTCACATCAAGCCTACTGACACTCCAAAATCGGATATCCCGAAGAACGAAGCTCCCAGTGTTCCTCCACCCGTGGTACATGCTCCACCGAACACGTTCAGCCCTCCCCCAGAGCTACATCTGAATACCAATGTTCATGCCACAAGTTTGGATACCGGCCCCACTGGTACTCCACTGCCGCCAAAGAAGGATAATACTAGTCCACCACCCAAGGATGCTTCACCTACGGATAACAGTGCCAAGCCTACTGATAGTCCAAACTCTGATACTCCAAAGAGCATTCCCCCACAAGCGGTAAATCCCATAGTGCACACCCATACCAACGCACAGGAATACCGGCCTTCCAATCTTTATGCTACTGATGTTAATCTTGGTCCAAACGAATCCTCTCCGGATACCAAATCAACAGACCCACGTACAAACAATCACAATGGGGTAGCTAAGGGGCAAACAGATCCCCCTACAATGACGGTGAACACAAATATCTACGCAACAGATATTAGTATTGTACCGGTACATTCTGACAAACCGAAGACAGAATCGTTCATTAACACAAATCTCTTCGCAACGGATATCAATCTAAATCCAACGGCGATACCAATACCAGTTGAGGACCCCAGGAAAGAAAATCCCCCGCAAGTTACCAGAACAGTGGCTACAATTATCTACGCCACTGATGTTAATGTTGGACCACCTAAAAATCCGGAGCCACCTAAGCAAGAGAGTCCTGCATCGCCCAAAATTAGTCCAGCTGCTCCTCCTGAGTTCAGGGGTATTGTCCTGGCTCCAGACACCACAATCGTCTTAACCTATTCCACACCCAAACCTGACATCTTTGCAACAGATGTCAATCTTGATCCCTCACAAACACCGAAGACGAAACCACCACCAGTCGCTTCCTACATCAACACGCAAAACTTCGCCACGGATATTGACCTAAATCCCACCCGCGATCAAAACGCCGCCCCCGCCGGTCCCACCGATCATCCTCAGCAAGGCCCATACAACGATAGTCCACCTCGCCCCGAATCCACCGTGGCTACTGGCAACTATGCTACCGACATCAACCTCTCTCCGGATCCCACTGGAAAGCCGAAGCCACCTCAACAAGACACTCCTTCGCCAGTCACCCAGCGGCCAGCACCAGCGCCTGAATTCACCGACATTCAGTTGGCAACAGATACCACCATTTTCTATACCCCTAAACCAGATGTCTACGCAACAGATATCAATCTCGACCCCGAGACCACCCCGCCAGTGCTTTCTTACGTCAACATCGATAACTTCGCCACAGATATCAACTTGGCACCTGTTCCCGAGACTACACCGCCTGTTGCGTCTTTCATTATGCCCGGGAACTTCGCTACTGATATCGATCTCCGTCCTACGGATGCAAATGCGAATGTGAATCAGAATGCTGCCCCCGCGCCCGGGGCTACTAAGTTGCGGCAGATCAGTGGAGATAACCAGCTTGGTGATAATAGAAATCAAGGGGAGACACAGAGACCGAATACGAAGGTATTTGCTACGGTGATATATGTCGGCACCGGTACTCAACAGGCAGCGACGGGAACAAGGGGGGATGGAATTGCGGTGGTGGTTATTCCGCCGACAATTACGGCGAAGCCGGAGGGGAAGGCGGATTATTTGAAGAAGCTTCGACAGCTGAATCCAGATGGGTCTACAAAAGGTGTTGCTGGTGGAAATGGTGGGCAGAATGGAGGAAATGGGGATAGCAATGGTGGGAATGGTGTCGGTAAGGGCGTCGGAACCGGTGATGGAACTTCAAATGGTGGTGGTAACAGCCAGGGAAACAACAGTATCAACAATGGAGATTCTCGAGGCGGTAATGGTGCTAGCGATGCCAACGGTGCCAACGGTTCCAACGGCAATAGCTCTGACCTGGACGGAAATGATGGCACTGGTAACAACGACAATGAAAGCAAGAGTGGTAATGGCGATAACGCATCCAACAGCGGCAATGTCAACGATTCCAATAGCGATGATAACGGAGGCCAAAGCTTCGGAGGCAGCAAAAATAACCAGCCCAATCCTGGTGAAACCCCAGACGACTATGATGCACGAATCTCAGAAGAACACCGCCTCAAGGAAGCACGAAAGGGCGACATTCTCACAGCGATCCCCACATTCAGCGGTTTAACCGGAACATTCGTCGGACCACCTATGACGATTTTAACGACCGACAAAAGCGGCGCAAAGCAAACCCTGTATGTCGCGAAGCCGAAGTTTATTAATGGTACCCTCGCAGTTCGACCGACGCTGGTCATGGCTAAACCCACAGCTACTGCGCTGGCCGATAAATCGAAAGACTCGGCCACCCCAGTGCCAAACAACTCTACCAGCACCGCGCAAAAGCAAGCAAACCAGGGAAAGAGCAAAGAATTCGTCCGTCTCGTTTTCTTTAGCGGACAATATGTCCCTACCATCATTGCTGTGCTGTTGTCGATGCTCTGGAAGGTTATCGATACAGACATCAAGCGCATTGAGCCGTTTTACCAACTGTCAGACCCATCCGGTACTACCTCTGAGGCGCTGACTCAAAACTTGTTGTTTGATAACGCGTATTTCATCCCTTTCCAAGCAGCGAGGCGAAGACAGTGGATCGTATGTCTAAGCGCGATTGTTTACAATCCTCTGTTGGCGGTGATGCAGTTTCTCTCTACCTCCGCCGTTTCCATCCGGGTGGAGAAGAAATGCGATCCTTTCGCAAACCACAGAACTTGTGGGGATCCATTCCTTGCTTCTAACAAGGTTATGGCCAGAGTGTTCCAGGGAGTTGTGGTCGCTATAATTCTTACTGTTCTTGCAATGACATATCTACAAGCCAGGCGCAAGAGTCTTCTTTACGCAGAACCGTGGAGTTTACTAGGACTTGCTACTCTTGCCGCGGACTGGCAGGCGATGAAACACAGCTTTGGAAAAATCGATCTTGCGGATTCGGAGGAGGAGTTTAATCGTAAGATCGCAAATCAGGGGTGTCGATACCGCTTAGTTCACAGTAAATATCGAGAGAATAAGCATCTTGGGATAGAGGTTGTTACCAATCCCTTCGAAACTGCCGAAACTGAGGACATGCCACTCAACCCACCGCGATCGGAAACGGCGTTGGCTAGAATGGTGAAGAAGGTGGATCGCCCACTAATGGTGTCGAATATGTTTTTGTTGGGGTTTACCGTGTTTCTTATGGGCACACTGGTATTGGTTACTATTTATAGGTTTACACAGAAACCGGCGTTGGAAGAGTTTATGAGCACGGAAAAACTGGGGGTTAAGATCTTCTTTTTGATTCTGGGTGTTACTATTCGCTGTGGGTGGGAACCTATCGAGCGCGGTACGTATCCTTCTCCTACCTAAATGTATGTGCTGACGATATGGGGATAGAGGTGCGCTTCCTCGAAGTTTTCCGCAGCCTAGCCCTCAGGCACCAACCGGTCTCCGTCCTCCTCCGCGACGACACCCGTTCCTTCCCCATCTACTCCGAGATTAAAGCCCTCATCCAGGGGCGCCCTTTCATTGCATTCATTGGCTTCGTCGGTACCCTAATCGAATGCCTCATCGTCGCTCTTACCGGGGTTCCCTTCTCGTCCGCACAGACTTGGGAGATGGCGAATGTTTCCATGCTCCTATCCATCGTTATATTAGTCATTGTTATAATTGCCGTAGCAACGGTGACTATACGGAGAAGGAGGATATCCAATAGAATGCCGCGCACGCCTTACACGTTGGCTATGACGATGAGTTATTTGTATGCGGCGAAGATGTTGGGGGATTTTGGGGGGTTATCAGCGCTGGGAGAAAGTGAGAGGAATAAGAGGGTGAAGAAGATTACGGATGGGAAGAAGTATGGGTTTGGGTGGACTACGGGGATTGATGGACAGAAGAGGGTCGGGATTGATGAGGAGGAGTTGGATGGGGATTATAAAAGGATGAGGAGTATGTGGATTTAGGGTTTAGCGATTCAGCGAGATAGATAGCGTTGCGGTTTTTGATGAAATGTTTATGATACAAGTGATAGATTTTGAACATACATTCTTCGGGGTTCTGGTGAAGGTGGGGTTTGGCGAGAGGGATATGTCGCAGTCGACGATCGAGCTATTGAAGCTTCTCCGCAATCACGAATGCGCCAAGGAGGCGTAAAACAATTATAGCTCACGGTATACTCACCGCAAGTGTGTTTCCTCACGTCGAGATGGATGAAGCTACATATCCAGCGAAGAGTCTACAAGAAGATCTTCCGGCCAGATCTTCCGCCGACGGCCAACGCGTTCCCCGCGTCCAATGCACGCCAAGTCGCTGTGCACGTGCCAAGATCACCGGTGTTGAGCTTGTCTTCAGAGGCGTCTTTCTTCAGGGGCGTCTTCAGCCCTCGCTTAACCATGTATTTTCAACACCCCACAGACCACCCTACGCCTGGCGAATCGGGGACAATCGATGAGCGTTTCATTAATCGCCTTCTCGCCTCCGTTATCCTAGTCAAGCTGAAGGAGAGGTGGAATTGGCGAATGGAGCATGTAGTTCGCGATACAACCATGCCCAACAGCGGGTTTGGGTACAGTCACACGGGTTCGTGATTTCAGCGCCGAGGACGCACACACGGAAATCACATGAGCTGGGTTAGATAGGGCTACTTTAGATGTTGGTGTTTGACTTTGACTTCTTGGAAAATATTGTATGTAGCAACGACTCAACCGACGGACATAACCGCTGGCTACGGATTATCTTGAAGCACGGAAAGATGCCCGGCCCGGTTTATGTGCCCAGATGGTACATACAGACAGCAGAGGTAACGTCCAACGCCAAGGGAAATGTCAACATGAAACACGGCCCAAAGATCGTAGCCGACGGCTGTCAAGAGGAACTGTGGTTGAGAATAAAGAACCCCGTGGGGAACATTGCCGTTGAGCACATTAGGTTTCTCTCCTAGCGTTTCTGGGCATTCATTCCCTTCTCCAGTAGTGGGATTATGGGATTATGGTTGAGGTTCCCCATGGGGTTTGTGGAGTTGGTGGTGGATCCGACTTTCCCTGGGTTCGGAGGTGAGGTGAGATATTTTGACATTCTTCGGCGTGAAGTCCGATTCCGCGCCAACGGACATAATACGGTATGCCAATCTTGAATACATACTTAGTAACTCTGAATGGAAGGTAGACCATCTATCTAAGAATTTCATCTGTTATCCGGTTTACTGGCGATACTCGTAATCGCGTCATTGATTTTCACAATCCAGCGGTCTTGGAAATAAATGAAATGCATGCCATGCCAACCACGTTCGAAGCCACGTTCATGAATCATCAGGCGTACATTAAAGTTTTATGGGGATGCAAATTAGGAGTTACTCTACATAACCTGGGAAGGATAAGGATAAACTATTATCCATAGCCTATGTATGGTTATCACAATCAACTTTGATTGCAGTTAGTTCATACTTCATGTCTGTTGTCCATTTTGCTCAGAGTCGGATCCATCCGTTGCATGGGATGGTTACACAGCAATCCCACACTGTCTCAGCCTTTCTGATATTGACTGTTAACGTTACGGCGTTACCCCAGTTCAGGTCCAGTTTCTAAGCAGCTCGCAGCGATCATTGTGGATCCCTCGAGTGCCGATATGAATTCCACGAACCAAACTTCAATGTCTAGACTTTGTAACACTTTGGATACACCCTCTTCACTATTTCCATTACCCTAACAAATAAGCTTATCTTCAGTACCTTAATCTATTACGGAAGATGCCTTTATTATTTCGATCGAGTTGAGCTGTTATTGATGCCATGCCAATGCTGCTTTGTGCAGAGCCTGAATTCTCAACTTCAGCCGGCCCGGGCTTAATGTTAGTAGCTGTGGGGTCCATGACGGTACGAGCTGGTTAGATGGTTAGAACGGCACCATCGCTCGTCTTTGTAGGTCTGGCGAGTTCGGCACCATTGGCGGGGCCCCGGGGGAGTGCCGGCTTCAAAGGGTTGATGCGAAGGGTAAGGTTTATCGCAGCCTTATGGGTATTAGCGCAATTCTCACCGGCGGGGAGAATTCCCTCGGCATTGTCCGATAGAAGTTGTGCTGATCACTTTCGATGCTTCTTACGCAGAAGTGCTCGTAGATATAGAATGTTGCGATGCATTGTTCCGTGGAAGCTATACTGGATTTCGAAATGAAATTGCATTGTGCAGGACCGGAGAAACATCCGCTGGATGTCTCCGTCTATCTCCCCAGAGTTACAAGGTTTTGTTGCCCTGGCTGCTCTTTGTCGTCCCTTGTCATCCTCCGCATGCACACCGGAGGTTAATATCCCAAATAGGGAAGGAATAAATGACAGCTGCTGCGGATACCCCGCAGTTAACTAGCTCCGACTAGCTACGGGGAACCAAAATTCAGCCCCAATGCTTGTTTTCACCCGTTCTCAGCGTCATGGTGGATGGAATTGATTAACCCCACGTGGCAGCTCCGAAATATTCTTCTGCATCTTCTCCAAGGCGACGATGCGATAACAGCTTAATTGGGAAGAAAATAAAGAATTGTTACACTCGCTTGCACAAAGAGGGATTAAACGGGTGTCAACATCGCGGAATCCTTGCGGAAAAATTCAGTTACTCTCTCCTTAATCTCGAAAGCGAGAATTATTTCTCGGTAACCCAGGAATAGTCGGTCTTCTACGTCTTCCTCGGTGGACTTGAGATTTGTAGCCCTAATGTCATCTCCATAACGTTAGCACTTGCGTTCGCCGGGGTTGGAATTGCTCCCGGTATGGCCGAGCTGGTTGGCAAATCTGTGGGGAAAGTGTAAATCGCGTCGACAACGATGTGTTTTACGGGATCCCGCAGAGACATAAATAGAGACGTGTCCCACCGCGTTGGAGTCGAACAATTGCTACCTCCCATCCGGTACAGATTCTTCAACATGTGGGGTTCAAAATTGACGAGCGTTTTACTTGCGGTCACGGCACTTTCACCACAGGTGCTTGCTGGATTAACTCCTGGAACTGAAAAGTGTCAGGGTTACGCTGCCAGCAATGTCAAGAAGAGCATTTCAGGCTTGACTGCTGATTTGAGCTTGAATGGAAACGGTTGTGCGATCTATGGATCTGATCTCAAGTCTTTGAAGCTCGAGGTCAACTATGAGACTAGTATGTTTTACATTCTAATCGGCCGAAAGTTACGGAATACTGACAGCGTTTCTAGACGAGCGTATTCACGTCAAGATCTCCGACCCCAAGGACAAGCGCTACGAGGTCCCCGAGATCACTATCCCTCGTCCCGCTGCTGAGAAGGGATTGAAGAACCCCGACATCATCTTCAACATCCAGCAGAACCCCTTCGCTTTCTCTATCTCGCGTAGATCTACCGGAGAGAAGATTTTCGAGACCACTGGAGCTCTCGTCTTCGAGGATCAGTACATTCGTCTTGCCACCAAGACTGCGCAGAACCCCAACATCTATGGACTTGGAGAGCACACTGAGCCCTTCAAGCTCCCCTCCACCAACTTCACCAGAACCTTGTGGAACCGTGATTCCTTCGGAGTTCCCAACAACTCCAACCTTTACGGATCTCACCCCGTCTACTTTGAGCACCGTAAGACCGGTACCCATGGAGTTTTCTTGTTGAACTCCAATGGTATGGATATCAAGATTGACAACGGTGTCTTGGAGTACAACATCATCGGAGGTGTCCTCGACTTTTACTTCATGGCCGGTCCTACCGCCGAGAATGTCGCGGCTCAGTACACCCAGATTGTTGGATTGCCTGCTATGCATGCTTACTGGGGTCTCGGATCTCACCAGTGCAGATGGGGATACAAAACTGCCGATGAGGTTGCTGGAGTTATTGCCAACTACAGCGCTGCTGGTATTCCTTTGGAGACTATGTGGACTGACATCGGTATGTGCTTTCTAGAATTTCTGGACGAAATAATTATTTACTGACATCAATTAGACTACATGGATGGACACCGCGTCTTCTCTCTCGACCCCAAGAACTTCCCTCTCGACAAAATGCGCAGCATCGTTAGCGACCTTCACAAGAAGGAGCAGAAGTACATCATGATGATTGACCCTGCCGTTGCCTACCAGCCTTACCCCAGTTTCGAGCGTGGAGTCGCCGACAACGTCTTCCTTAAGGATACTGACGGATCCATCTTCAAGGGTGTTGTCTGGCCCGGAATTACTGCCTTCCCTGACTGTAAGTCATCTCCGGAGCCAGGAAATACGACTAGAGGCTAATTTTATCATACAGGGTTCCACCCTAACACTTCCGCTTACTGGACTAAGGAGATGGAGATCTTCTTCAACGCCGAGACTGGTGTGGATATCGATGGATCTTGGATTGACATGAACGGTATGCATGCTTACCACGTGAATTTCCAGTATCATGAAACAATTCTAACATTTCTTTAGAGCCTGCCAACTTCTGTCGCTACCCTTGCAACAACCCCGAGAACACCCCCAACACGGGAACCAAGCGCCGCTCTCTCCCCATGAGCTCCGCTCTCGGACAGCTCGCCACTCGTCAGACCACCGGCAAGAACTACATCTCCCCTCCGTACGCCATCCACAACGACATTGAATTCGGTCTCTCCGACCGTACAGTCCACACCGATGTCGTTCACGAGAACGGTCTCATCGAATACGATGTCCACAACCTCTACGGAACCTCTATGAGCACCGCAACGTACGACGCCCTCAAAGCCCGTCGTCCCGGAAAGCGTCCTTTTGTTATCACTCGTTCCACCTTTGCCGGAGCTGGCCACCGTGTCGGAAAGTGGCTTGGAGATAACTTATCTACCTGGCACCACTACCGTAACTCCATCTCTGGAGTCCTCCAATTCAACTCTATCTACCAAGTCCCTATGGTCGGAGCTGATGTCTGTGGTTTCGGAGACAACACCACCTCTACCCTTTGTGCTCGTTGGACTTCTCTTGGTGCTTTCACCCCCTTCTATCGTAACCACAACATCGAGGGTGCCGTTCCCCAGGAACCTTACCGTTGGCCTGTTGTTGCATCTGCTGCTCGTAAGGCTATTGGTGTTAGATACCAGCTTTTGGATTACTTTTACACCGCGCTTTGGAAGCAATCCCAGACTGGTGTTCCCTCCGTTCAGCCACTTTGGTTCCAGTACCCCAAGGATAACAAGGTTTGGGGTATGGACTTACAGTTCCTTTATGGACCTTCTGTTGTTGTTGCTCCTGTCACCAACGAGAACTCTACCTCTGTTGATATCTACCTTCCTGACGACATCTGGTACGACTACCACACCCAGTCTCCTGTGAAGTCTGGGAACCAAACCCTCACCAATGTCAACTTTGATGAGATCCCGTTGTTTATCCGTGGAGGATCTATCTTGCCGATCCGTAAAGCAGAGGGGGCTATGACTACAGCTGAGGTTAGACGGAGGGACTTTGAGTTGTTGATTGTGCCAGGAAAGGATGGTAAGGCTTCTGGTGAGCTTTATTTGGATGATGGTGAGAGTATCACCCCGAGCGCCGTTACCCATGTTACTTTCCAGTATGGAAATGGAAGACTTAAGGTACAGGGGAAGTTTGGTTACAAGACTAGTGCGAAGATTACAGCGGTTAAGGTGCTGGGTGGTTTGAGGTCTTTGAAGCAGAAGAAGTTGGCGTTTGCTATTGAGAAGACATTGGATGTTTTGGTTTAAAGAAGAGAATGTAATGATATGATATACGATAGTTAAGAGTTTAATGATATGTTCCGTTTCACGTTAGCTGGCTGCGGATGGTAACTAGTATGAGTGATGTTTTGTAGCGGTGGAGAATATGGCAAGTGATTCTTTGCGCACCGTGGAAGTTGCGTATCCTCAAAACGGCAAGTAATTTATCAAAAGGAGCTTCCATCAAGAGTACATTGGGAGATTCGGAGGTAGTCAGCTTCATACTGCATCGCCCTCCTTATCTCCCCAATGAATTCCTGGTAAAAACTACTTCTGATGTTCTTCTTTGTTCTTCGTTACAGCTGTTAAATATACTCAGCACAGACAACTAATCTATCAGCAGTGGCTTCCCCCAAGAGCCGATTGGGAGCTGAGGGGGTAGTCGGCATTATACCGCATCACCCCCCTCACCTCCCCAATTGATGCTTGGGAGAAACCCTTCTGATGGGCTAGTTACGCATACTGAAGATATTTGACAGATGGAAGTACCGGGGGGTTAGAACTTTTAGATACATCGGAGAATGACGGTTTTGGTCCAAGTGATTAGCTTAGTCTACGTAACTAGGATACCGGCCTTGGGTTCTACGCGGCAAATGCTTCACGATCATGATAGTCTACTGCCTATCGGCTCATGGTTAGGAAAGCTCTGACCGGTTCTCGATGCTACTCGATGATACGCAACGTCATAATACTCATTAACGGAAGCTTAAATATCTCTATTGCCGCTCCACGGGCCGGTATGTTCATCACGGAAACCTTGAGCCACTGATACACTAGCAAATTATCCTGTGTATTTAAACCCCCGGGTCTCCCCTGGCCCCTTCCTCTATCAAAGATTTTCAGAATGGGTAACTAGTCCACCAGAAGGGGTTTCACCCAAGCATCAATTGGGGAGGTGAGGGGGGCGATGCGGTATAATGCCGACTACCCTCTCAGCTCCCAATTGGCTCTTGGGGAAAGCCACTGCTGATAGATTAGTTGTCTGTGCTGAGTATATTTAACAGCTGTAACGAAAAACAAAGAAGAACATCAGAAGTAGTTTTTACCAGGAATCCATTGGGGAGGTGAGGAGGGCGATGCAGTATGAAGCTGACTACCTCCGAATCTCCCAATGTGCTCTTGATAGAAGATGCTTTTGATAGATCATTGAAGTTATTCATAAGTCGGTACTCTGCGCATCTTAGTTCTCCATCTGCTGTACCGTGGTATCTCCGTTAACTTTTCATTCCTGAATCATAACCTAATTTAAACTCGGGAAACATGCGCTGCCCACAAACCAACAACTTCGGGTTGATGGACCTACCTACAGTACTTGTCACTCGAAACGTTAATCCGTTCGCCAGCACTCAGTCACAAGAGGGAAGATACACTTGTATGTGCGGCTTGCAAAGAACCCCGGGTATTGGATTGTGCCCTATTATTAACAGGGCCCGATGCGGTGTGAGTTCAACATGCTCAATCGCGAGCTCGAAGCCCATTACGTAATTCCGGAACTTTTGGACGCCTATGTATCTTGAGGTCGAGAGAAATAGGTGCTGATGAATCTGATGGCCGTAAAACATGGCTGTAGCGCAAGTGTTTCCAAGGATTTCTTAAAACGGCATATCACGTAGATTATCAGATGTTTGCACAGCCAATCAGCCAACACGATTTGAAACCACCATCGCGCGTCATATCAACGCGTCGCGCTCCACGCTGACAATGTCAGAGGTTGCGAACTACGGGATTCCCCAGGACTCTACCACTGTGGTCACCACCAAAGATCTCCTTGCGAAGAACTGTCCAGTATGCCGCGAATACTTCGGTTCAATCGGCGGGTTCCTGCAACATACGAGCACCAGCCATCCCTACTACCACCCTGAGCGGCTCGATGGGCTACGGTCCGATGTCATGATTATCAATGATACCATGAATCTCCTAGGAAGCTTGGAAGGTGTGTACCCCAGGCTATATGAGCTACACGTATCAGCACCTTATGGGAATAGAAAGTCAACAGAGCGACGTCAAGCTTCGGGTCCTTCTGGCATCGGAATGCGCGTACAATGTGTTTACAGCTGAGACAACAGAGAAGCCCGCGACACAAGCAATGGATTTGACTCCTGAGCAGGATGAGCGGATTTATCGTACATTGGTCCAGGCATTTCAAGCTTTCGAATTGAGGAAACAAGCTATGAAACAGAATGTACCAATACCAATAATACCAGCCGAGAATGAGGACCAGCATAACCAACCTACTGCCACTACATTATTACGCCCTACAATCTATCGAATAGAATATTATGAGCCTCCTACACTTGACGCCCGGAATTCTGCTCTCCCTATCTTCGAACGACCAGTCGTGCCTGCGGTTGGAATTTCAAATCCATTCCACAACAGCTTTACTCGCCGACCCACCCAAGCACCACCACCCAAGCCCCAACCGATTCAACATAATCCTCAAGGCTTGAATCCAATGCAAAACACCCTCACAACTTCTACATTCCGAAAAATAGCTCCAGCACCCTCCTACACTCGACCGATTATACCGGCTTTAGTCCTACCTCCATCTCGTCCCATATCTCGACATATTGCACCTCGACAAATTGCACCGCGACCAATCGCACCTGCTCCACATCCCGATCCTCCGAATCCCGCTATACCTCTCCCCTGGACCCCAATAATATCTCGACCAATTACGCTTCCTCTCGGTAATCGACGTGGCGCCGCCGCGACGGCCCGCAAGCGCAAGCGCTTTCAACTGGCTCCGCGGCCAGCTCCACAGCCAGCTCCTAACCCAGCTGTTCCATCCTTCCATGTCTCCCTTCCAAAACCAGACAGAGTTCTTGTATACAATGATAAATTCGGATATCAATCAATGCTTCCTCTTACAGGCCAGAAAACAGCAACTGCAACACAATCTGCAGCACGGGAATTACAACCTGCAGTTCAGGGCCTGGGATTTAAGGTAGTTCCAACATCTAATGAATCTGAATCTAAGAACTCGTCACCTGTAATAAGTTCTCGAGTTCGGAAAAATAAATCGGAGAAAAATGGTGGAATGAAAGCAAATATGGTGCAGAGTACGTTGTTAAAAGACGGGAGCTTGGCTTGGGGACTGGGGAGGAGGAAGAAGAAGGATTTTGCACCAGGACAGGCGATTTTCCGAAAGATTAAACAAGAGGAGAGTGATTAATTTTTCCTTTTGTGATCGGCTACGGAGGGGGAGCTATGTAATTATTATTAGTCGTCGGATTGTATGCTTATGTAGAATGAGATAATGAATGAATAATATAGATGATGTATCACAGTCGCTGTGGCTAGGATAGAATATAAGTGGTATTGCAAGAGGGAATAATTCTAGGAAGGGAAAGAAAATCCAGCTGGCTACAGAGGCAACAAAAATCCGACATAAGACGGCAAGTGAGCTGAAGTAGGAAGCATTATGGGCGGAAAGAAACATGTCACGTTGTGAAAGGTGCCTCCAACTGGGTCGTTGCCGTCAGAGCCGCAATGCAAACAGAAAGATGCCATGGCCTTCGTATCGATAACAGAACCCAATCTCACTCGGTAACTCTTAGTATGAACAAGCCTAGCCTTCTTTGCACAGTTACGCACGACGTTCCACGGTAACGCATTTCCGTTTCCCCGACCCAACCAATCGCAGAAACCTATTACGAACCTTCAGGCAACATGCAGCTAATCACTTTGGGTATTTATCGAGCAACCTCTAGATATATCGGCGAACAATCCCCACCCAAAATTCGATTTTATTTTCTGTACACGATCTCAGCTAAAAACTCTAGGGACAAGCTTGAGACAATACGCGACAGTTTATTATGCCCTTACTTCGACGCCCATGTCCAGACAGGTCCGCTGGTCAAGAATACAATTCAAGTGATCCATCTTCAAACAATCTTGGGTGCACAAGCACTTCGCGGTCATTTCATCATTATTTCGTGGTTACTTTGTACTTCGCCTTGCTTCAACCAACTTCGAATTCTCCAGCCAGAGCGATCAAGATCAAAAGATCTTCAAAATCACTGATATCATCTGTCTTCGTGGGATAAGGAGTATGACTTCACATCTCACTGTTAGCTTCGGATGGATACATTTCGTACTCTGCGAATCAATGTTTTTCACATTTTTCCCAGTTTCTGGAAAGGATTAGAGATAATGGCTTACTTTGGTGACGATTCCTCTATACGCGCTTGAACACAATGCGGTCATTTTCTACGCTGTGCCTGGGAAAAAACTGACGATTTCATGTAGCTACCCTTTCGTTGACGGATGTACAAGATGCAATTTGCAAAAGGGATTAATGGGCAGTCCTTCGAGAATAGAAACGGAGACTTGGGATACAGACTACGTGAGGTTACCAGCTGATGACGCGAGAGAGATTGAGAGAGCACAGCTGATGGTTATTTAACCCCCGTGAAATTCCAGCGGTTGGAGAAGCATCAAATCACCAATTTTTTCCAAATCATCACAAGAAGACAAAGTCAAATCTCCTCTGCAACTTCCAAAGGTTTCAGGGCTTTTCAAAAATGGTCTTTCTACCAGGATGTGAGATCCATCTTTCATATCTCACCCTATTAACATTCATTAGGCCCTTCTACCGGCATTCCTTGCCATATCGATTACAGCGAGTCCACTGTCACCGCAGATATCACCCAAGTATGTCTCCTGGGCCACTTTACAATCCGCTACTAACCTCCCCTCAGCCCCTCCCCAAGCTTCGCCCCCTACGACCGCCTAACCTGCTTCACCAACAACGACTACCACACCGCAGCCTGGGGTTTTGTCTACGACTCCAACCTCCGCATCGACGCAATGTGTGACCGTTTCGTGTCTCCACAATTCGGAGGCAATGGCAACAGCCGCTGGATGGGAGTGAACGATTTATCATGGACTGCCAACCCTGGAGCTCCTGCTGGATCTACTGCAAAAAGTGTTCGGGCTCGTATGTACGCTACTAGAGGAGGCTTTGAGATGTCTGCGGCAAAGTGTAAAGAGGCTTTTAAGTATTTGCTTGATAAGTGTGATTTTAGGGATTATGTAGGAGGATTGATGGTTACTCATGGGGGTGGTATGTATTCGGATGATGGGAATCTTTTTGTCACAATCGAGTATCATCCGAATTGTTGTCATAGAGGTAAGTTACAAGGCACCCACTGTGCAAGCTGGGGAGGATGGGCTGACTGCTGGTGTGATACAGGCCGTGATCCAGATGATGGCCCATGAAGGATACCACGACGATCGTTGGGCGAGGTTTCTTGTAGGGAGTACTGTTTCATGGATACTTTTGGGAAACGTGTGACTTGTGGTAGATAAGATGGCGAAATGTGATGAAACAAGATGCAATAAGATGGAATTCAGCTAGCATTAGGCAATGAATTACACCTCAAACAAACGCAAACAAACGGGCTACACGTGGAGTCTAATGTGATCAAATCCTGTAGGCCAGAAATCTGCATCTAGGGAACTCAACTGTGCTCTTATCTAACTCAAGACGGAAAGCGAGGGTGGATATCAAAATTTATGCAGTTGCACGAGAGAAACTATGTCTTCTCGGGTAGCCTTGGCAATGTGACCTCGCCACAGTTTGTGCATCATAACCGTTATTTCTTCGGATCAAATTTTCGTCCGTTCCGACACAGAGCAGTTCGAACAGACATGTCATGTGTACCCAAGTCTGGAATGTACTATTGGACGTTCGCTTCATGGGTTGTCACTATGTCGTGGAATGCGCATGCGTCATAACGAACACAAGGAAATTGCACCAAGATGTCCTGCACATCGGTCCAATGCTAAATGCAAGGGTTATTACAACTTCTAGTAAGTACCCCGGGAAATGACAGGGTGTTGTCTCAGCGGCCGTTGCAGCTCCACATCGCCCTCTACCCATTTGTGCTGCGGGAAGAGTGAGGGACCGTGATGCAACCCCCCTCTGGCGGTCGTGTGTATAATTGTCTTGCTCGTACTTACAGCTTATCACTTTGAAATAGCCTCTGATTTCAATCTAGATATTTTATACATTGTAGACCCTCATTGTGTGCGTTCCTCCCATGCGTCGTGGAGGACATGCTCCATCGAATCCCAGCTGGGTCAAAACGAGTCCCAGAATGACCCTGAGCCCTAGCAAATCGCACACATCGTGCTCAGCAGCGCGTCTACTCTTTCCCTTGGCGTCTACTTCCTGTTTTTACTCGAACACATCACCACACGTCATCCTCTACTTCGAGCACGACAAATACTTTCTGAATCAAAGACTGTGTTCACTCTTCAGCTATATTTAATACTACCTGTCTTCGAACTCTTTGAGAGCACTTTCAAGCTAATCTTCGAGAATGTCTTCCCTTCCGGCCCTTATTATTACAGCCTATTCTTTCACTCCCCTCTTGAGTACAATCTTCTTTGTCACTCTTATTGCACCTCCTTCTTCATTCTTTTCCCACTAGGGATGCGGCGTTCACGGAATGCTCGCTGTGGTACACCAATACTCTATCCTAACTTGGATCTGTTGAAGGTATGTTTTACTTGGCGTCGATGAAGAGTGCATAGAAAGAATATCGCTGATGAAGCTTGGCTTTACAGGCTACGCAAACCCTGAAAACTTCGCACTACTCCTAAACCGCCCTCTTCACACATCTGTTGCCCCCTCCCCCTCTCTACCCCTCGCTCCTCTTCCTTTCCTTCTATCCTCCGAGCCACCTCCCTTGTGAGTTTCGACTCGTTCCTCTTCCCTCTCCTCTCTCTCTCGATCTCTGCTCTCTCCTCTCTTCCACGTCTTACAACAATCCGAATTCTGTTGCAATGGAAGAATCTAACCATAACCTGTGACCCACTGAAGAGTAAGTTTACCCTGTCCTCAATTACATCTACCAAGAACACAGCTAATCTTATTCATAGTGAGATATTTTATTTGCTTCTCAGCGAGTACAATGGAGTTGTCACCACCGATAATCCGAATTTGGATGCACAACACTTGATTTGATTTGTACGACGACCGATTCTTCTTTGTTCGGTCTGTCCTCTACAACAACCTATCGCACAAAGTCCAATGCAATCATTAAATATCACTCGTGTATCACTTGCCGCGGCGAAGTTGTTCAAATAACGCCGTTGCAAAAGAGCTTTTATTATGTTCTCTGATAAATCAGTATGTATAATTTGAGTCAATGGTAATACACATTGCAGTGTTATGTGGATTTTCTCCGCGTTCCCGGATGAAACGCGTGAAACGACGCGTCGCGGGGAATACCAAGTGCAATTTCTAGTTCATCACGCCAGGTGAAATTTTGACCACGGGTCTTTGTACAAGTCAGCTGCAAGCCCCTTTTCAAGTTTTACATAATTATGTGTGGGCCGTTAACCGTACCTAATGTCAACATGAACCTGATGACTATTTCTTACAGATTCATTTGTATTTTTATAGTTCCCGCTGCGTGCCGAGGATGTGTCATTCCCAAAAGTGGGGCCCTTGGAGATCGGATGAAGGCGAAGCATCTGCGTAGTCCATTAAGCTTAAATTTTTGGCAGGGCTCCCGTCCAATCCGATGGGTTCCTAGACGCCGGTTAAATCGGCATAAAACCCTAATTCATTTTAGATTCTACACCAAACCATCTTCAGCGCCCCTCGGCGAGTCGGGACGACTCATCTTTCGATAACCACCTGCCCTAAGCGAACTGGAGTCATCGTATTCGGCTATTAGGCTTGAATAAGCGCTAAAATCGCAGGGGAAGAGAGCGATACCGACGAGAATTTTTTAGAAGTCTGTAACACAGCCACTTTTGGCTTTTGCCCCTGATATTTGGAATTCTTCATCAGGATTTTTCATTTAAAACGGTGATCGAACCCAGTGCCCGTTACTCTAGGGGATCGTTTGCTGATCATCAAATTCGACGGTAAAACCTTGGAGATCGACGACTAGATAGTCATGGCAGCGAGATACGGGCCGATCCTGGCGCTGCTCGCGTTTTGCCTCTTAGCAGCAACAACGAACGCATGGACAGGTTAGTATCTAACCATTTATTTCTAAAACTACAAAATTAGATGCTAACTTTCAATAGTGACTACATACCGTGCCGTCGGAGCTACTACAAGCACCAGTATCTACGGCGCTGGCACCCGAGAATACACCTACACGCGGATCTATTCGATTGATACCGCCCTCTCCATCACCACTCCACCACCGGAGGCAACACCTATCTCGACATCCACAGAATCAACGTACTACCGCAATGAAGTAACCATCGTCAATGTTTACCTCCCTGCCTCCGCGTTCACCTCATTGCCTGTGCAAAAGTACACCTACGGCCGCAACAATCAGCCCAGCACCTACTTTCAGCAACCCATCGTCTGGACCGCTCCTTCAACGTGCAGTAGTAAATGGACCTACACCACTTATGTCTCCGTCTCCATCCCATCCATCGTTGTTCCGCAAATCACACCCATCTCCACCACTCTCCTAGCAAAAAGCAGTTACTATGACTCCACAACTGTCTTCTCGATGATGTGGCTAGTACCAGAGGATACATACCCCACTGAAACCACTGCCCACTTACTCTACTACAACTATTACGCCACCAGATGTCAAGACCCGGGTCCATCTGTTACCAACAACGACTGGGGAGTCTGGCTTGCCAACGAGTCCGGAACTGGTGGTGGCCGTACCACAAGCGGAGGTGGTTCAAGCAGCTACTATGGAGATTATTATGGCGGTTATGTCTGGCACTACTACATCGCCTTCTTGGTGATCGTGTGTGCCTTGATCCCCCTCTTCTTTATTCTGGGATGGTTTGAAAACTACTTCTGGTTCACTCGGTTGATGAAAGGCAAAAGCTGTTTCCGTGGTGGAACGATATGTTGGGCACTCATCTTGGTGTTTATGATTTGCTTCATCAAACGACAGAAGCGCAGGGATAGTGCAGAGGAGCGTAAGGAATTGCAGGCGAAATGGAAGGCTATGAAAACAAGGGAGAGGCTGAGGCATTGGAGAAAGAACTGGTGGCGGTGGAAGTATCCCGAGGCTCTTCTGGGACCGAGACCGGGTGGGCATGTTCCGGTGCCAGTGGTACAGACGCCGGAGATGGTGCAGACCCCTGCGGCGTCGACAAGAGATGTTGAGGCGGAGGCTGGTGCTGCTCCTGCTGTTGTGCCGGAACAGGCAGTACAGCCGGTTGTGGTAGACACGGCACCAGAAACCCCGCAGCGTCCGCCGCCTTCGCAGCCAACGGCTGATCATGATGATAGGCACCGATGATGGGGATGAGGGGGTGAACGGAGTGTAAGCTTGGTAGGTAGCAGATACCACGATGATTAGTTGTATACGCAAGTAATGTAATACCCATAATGAATTTGAATCTGAAAAACTCCATGACTATTGGCGGGAAAGCGGCAAGTGGCTTCCTACGGAATTATCGCAATTTGTCTCACGACAGCGATCCGTTACCATGTAAAGCCAATCATGACCGGACATCTCAATATCTCTATTGCCGCTCCACGGGCCGGTATATTTATCACGGAAACCTTGTACCGCTGATAAATTAGCAAATTGTCCTGTATATTTTAAACCCCGTGCCCCCCCCCTCCCCCGACTCCTTCCTCTATCAAATATTCTTAACATCGGTAACTAGCCCACCAGAAAGGGTTTTCTCCCAAGCATCAATTGGGGAGGTGAGGGGGGCGATGCGGTATAATGCCGACTACCGCCTCATCTCCCAATGGGCTCTTGGGGGAAGCAACTTCTGATAGACTAATTGTGCGTGTTGAGGATATTTAATACTTAGCTGTAGCGAAAGAAAAAAAAAAAAAAACGCTATCAGAAGTGGTTCTTAACAGGAATCCATTGGGGAGCTAGGGAGGGCGATGCAGTATAACGCTGACTACCTCCTCCAATGTGCTCTTGGTAGAAGCTACTTTTGGGAGTTCATTGAAGTTATCTACAAGTCGGTACACTGCGCATTTGCGTCTTCCATGAGTTGCACCTTGGGATCTCCGTCAACCTTCTATTCCTACATCATAACCCAATTTAAACTATCTGGAAATATGCGTTGCGCATTGCGAACACATCAACAACATCCGGTGATGGGTGATGGTTTTTTGATGGACCTAATTGTCACTCGCAATGTCCAAGTATTGGATTGTGCCCTTAATATTCACATCGCCCGATGGGTGGTGTATTAAGAACTTTTGTCACGTTTCTTTTTCACGGAGATTTGGACTGAGGGGAGCAGAAAACATATTATGGAGTTTATTCTTTAATCTATGCTAAAAATTTGGAGCTGACAGTTTGGCCTCGAATATTGGAAGCGAAACAGAGACGGAAAAAGACGCCAAAGATAACCGGGGATGAGGGAGTGTAATCAAGCAATATCAATCACCACCCTCCTCTTCTTCCCAATCATTAGAAAGCATCTTTCATGATAATATCCCCATCGCATCGCTTCGGATCATCGTACTCCACCTCCTGCATATCAATGTCCATGTCCATGGGATCTCCACGGTTATCTTGTACTTCTTCTTTCTTAACCGCAAGTTTAATGTTGCTCGTTTTTCTCAATGGCATAATGGAACGGGAAACATCCAATGCATTTGTGGGTGATGAATTTTTCGAAAAGTTGCGTCGGATTGTTCCGTTAGGTCTATTAGACAACACGACCTTCTTTTCGGTGGTATATCCTCGAACTGGGGTTGTCATTTCGATTTGGTTGATGTGCGTTGATGATGTTCATGAAGTTCTCGAGGTTCAAGGCTGTGAGTGAGTTCAGACTTGATCTCAAGGCGGGTTGCTTTGTAATGGAGAGGGGTATTTGAGTGGGGGCTTTTATCATCGTTTGCATCAAGTTGATTGACCTTCATGAGTGGACGATATGGAACCGAAGATGGGTTGTAGTGAACCTGCATGGACGTTTTGAACACGGGGACATAGATGTTAGTGGCCATTGTTCCATAACCTGCACCTCGCGCGTAAGCCATTACTTGGCCATCGTATGGCTCCCGAGTCCTTTACTCAAGTATCGCGCTTCGGGTGCGAGTGAGAACGAATGTAGCACCATGCAGATGTGTTTTTTTTTGTTTGTCAATTCCATTCATCACAAACTTTTCTCAGCACAGAGATATAATATCAAAGCTCGATGAAGTTTATTCCAAGGAGGAAGCTATGGCTTATACCGCGGTATATGCTACATAGCACGAAAGATCTATTCAGCAATCAACAGTGTTTAACGATATCGGGGGTCGAACATCAACCCGAAGGTGAAGTTTGACCCTGCAACAAGAGAATGGCACAATAGCGGCTCCATACCGTTCCAAAACCATGTTTCATTCCGTCAACTACGTAGGACAACAAAGAATCTTAACCATCATAGCTCTCCCACAAGTCCTGCGCTTCCCACTGTCTACGTAACCCGGTCTACAATCAATCTTCCCCCCGATAGTACAGCGAGACCATAGACATTGCTTGTCAGCCAAATCTCCATTATAATCTGTTTCGTCGCGAATTTCCAGCGACTTCGACTGAGGGAGAGCTATTTTTAATATCAGCATCCATTCAGAAGAATTAGAAGTTGGCTTGGGACATTTGGGTTACAAAACATACCAGAGGTCATGGCAGTCGCACCAAGAGCTGCCAAAAGAGCTATGGAAAAGATCTTCATGATTCAACAACACCCGGAATGAAACTCGTCAAACAAACAAGGTAACCAGCGCCTTTTATCGGGTTCGGTATGGCGGAAATGGAATCATAGATACCTTCTGTATACAAAAGTCGCACGATAATGGACAGGATGGAACAGAAAGATAAAGGTACCCAGGTATCCAGGTATCCAGTTTAAGCTTTTGTGTACTACGGAGGGACAGAGGTACATAAGTTACCAGCAGTGTTCCGACGCTTCGGGAAAGCTCGGCAGACCGGAACGATCATTATCGGAAGCGAGTACCACTAGCTCAACGGCTGGTGGTGATCTTGTCACAAGGCTGAATTAGTCGCGTTGGTTTAACGACGGACATATCCGAACTTCATGTCGTAGGGAATCTTTTGACCTTTTCTGTGGCGATTGGAAAATCACTCGCGATCGGATGGAAGGGTTAGATACTGCAATAAATGGGGTCTGTATTACGTATAAAAACACAACTCATACAGAAAGCCTCGCTAGCTCAATCGGTAGAGCGTCAGACTCTTAATCTGAAGGTTGCGGGTTCGACCCCCGCGTGGGGCTTTCCTTTTTGCTGGTTGATGAACCCCGGAAACTTTTGCACGCCCTCACCACCTCCAGCGATTAGAGACATTCAACCACTCCAGGTTTCTGTTAAAAAAAAAACACAAGGAAATGACTTACAATAATGGTGCGAAACAGGTTAACCAGCAACAAAATTTGAAATTTTATCTTTCACTTGATTTAGGGTCTAACGTAACAGATCTACAAACGTCTCTCTGGCCAGATTTCAACCAGCTATGTACACAGGAGACCCATCGACGTGATCATAACCCGCATCAACTAAGCCCACTAACTGGCGTAAGCAATGCATCACCAGCTAAACGAGAGTGATATTCCAGGTCAATTTCAGTATCTACCATCAACGCGGTGTACCTCTGGCTAGCACTGTAGAAAGGTACTTCTGATTTCCAGAGATCATGTATTCATCCATGATCCCTCACGATGCGTTGTCACGAGACTTTTCGGCCGCAATTTCAACTTGTTGCTCGTGGACTCATCCAGTCGTGTTTCAGATTCGCTGGAGTTTGATCATCTCCGATTTGTCTAGCCTCGACATAATATCTTTGAGTCACAATCTGTATTAAGACTGTTGCTTGTTCGATATGCGAAGTCTCAGGTCTCATTGGACCGATCTCGGGAATGGTTTGCCAGTGATGACGGAGGAATCGGAGGATTAGTCTGAGGGGAATCCAGACTAAGCTCTAAAGAGCAACCATGGTAAGCTTAGAAACATAACAAACGCATGTTCGAAGTTAAATATTGGAGCGCGGCAGCCAATAGGATATCTTCGAGCGTTGGACACCATGTCAAACTGTAGGAGGTCTAAGGCTTACAATAACATGCTCAAACTTCTGCTATTACAAATGTCGCGCAGGACGTGTGAGGCATGTGTCAGCAGATAATAACAACGACAGCGCGGGGATATGCTGACTCTGTGGCGATTAGTACATAATCATCATCTGGGCAGATATTCGGCAACCACCAATACCTTACAACCACTTTTAGCGAGCCAGCGAACTTGCGTTTTAGGTCATAAAATATCACCTCAGCACTAAGCACTTTACCCAGTCAAGTTTCAACTCCTCTTTGAAATAGCCATCGAACAACCCTGGTCCCTCTCGAAATTGTGGGTTGGTGCTTTGAGTAGTTTGCAGTCTTATCTGACGATGCTTGGAATTTAAATCATAGCCCATCACCCTGGTCAATGCCCAGCTTTATCGTCGTCTCTGAAATTATTCGCATTCACAACGGTGCATTCAGAGACCTCAAGACGGTGCGGCCTATCTCTTACCACTCAGTAAATAACAAAATAAGTACTCTCACAACCTTTTTACGGCAATTAAGCATTCCTGTCATATCTGCCACGCAATGTAGAATACCCCCAACTCAAAATATTCCCTCATCAATAACCATCTTTCCATCTCGACTTTCCTCTGTTGATCCATACAACTTCATTCGCCGATCCTTTCTATGTTTAGTCAGCATAATCTTCTATGCATTACATATGACACTGGGAACTAACATTTTTCATGCCGTCTATCGACTACAGAAACCTTTCCCGTCACTTCCGCTGTAGCAGTGCAAGCGGATTCCACAGCACCTTTTGTAACATTGATACATTAATTGCGGGCACTTGGCACTTTCTTCTATGGCCGGAGACGCAGTCGGTGCAGCGATGACGCCCGCTGATAGAAAGACAATAAACGCCGCAGTGTAGGGGATGAACTTCATTGTTGAAATATGTAGAGTAGATGCACAGTGGTCGATCAATCTATAACTAGAGACGGGATTCTACCGCAGATTATGTATCCTTTTATACAAGCGAGTGCCACACAATGTACCTCGTAGGGTATCCACCTGAAGACTAATCAAGAGCCTGGAACTCATTGTGCATGTGCAGTCAGATTCTATAGTCGTCTCCACAAATCGCTTGAGGAAACGTTCTTACGTTGAACAGCCAAGTAACTTGGACGACGTAGGAGACACGGCACGTTGTCCGCATTAGGATTAAGATAGACGCCAATGTTAAGGTTTTGAAATTCATCCTATGAAATCTATGCTTTATTTGTGTAACCTACCACTGACTCCTCTCAAAGCGTAAATGATTCCGTGTCATCCGACTCACCAGGATTCAAACCACCACACACGTGCTCCAATCCATCAGGGGTTGGTCGGTTTCAAGCTCTTAGCCACGCGTAAAGTGTAAGAATTTTATGCATGAAGCCACATAAAGCTCTTCGCATTTTCATCTCGATTCGCTAAGCCATAGAGAAAGCCTATCACGCTCTGGTTCCCTCAAGGTGTGAGAGTTCGCATAAATGCGGCGGATCTAGCACGTGTGCAAGTTCACCAAGATCTTTCCATCTAGCGAGATCACTCCCAAAATAGACATATCTCGCCGCGGTTTGGCGCTAGCGCTTGTTCACGTTGACTCACTCGTAAGTTACTTTGACCCTAAATCGCCTTTACATTATGGTTAGTTTAACACCGGCGGAATATAACCGTATATAGGGGAGCAGGCATGTATGATTGGGAGGATATCAGGATAGGCAAATAGCCTATCAGAAGCGGCGTGTAGTAGGATTCCATTAGGGAGATGAGGAGGGCGATGCAGGCAGCAGTATGACACTGGCTACCTCCTCATCTTCCAATAGGCTTTTGGTGGGAGATACCTGTGATAACTCGCCTACTCGATCGATGGCAAGAAGAGATCGTGTATGCGTTACTCATCATAAAAGCTGATGTTTACAAGATTTGGTCAGAAATCCTAATAACCCCCGCACCAAAATCTAGCTCAGTAGAGATCGAGGGTATCTAAAGGTATAAAGTGGACACAAGTTGGTCATTCGCTAAACTCTAGGAGAACTGGAGAGGCGTCAGGGTATCCTCATACCGAAAATAGAGTTCCATACCGTATGGGTGACTCATAAAGTAACACGAATCCTCCGTTCATTGATAGATACATTTAGCCGAGCCGATTATAATTATCTACCCTTTAGATCTTGGTAACTAAGTTCATGTTAGCCGCGTTTACGCCGCAATCCGCGTCAGCGAAACTCTCACCTCCAGTTAAGTAGTCTCCATGCACTACACAAGCAACTAAACTCCACCACGACGACACCCAAGCCGTTTTTTGCAGGTGTCACCGACATAGCAACAGCTACTTTGAACCTTTCCATATCGGCAGCAATAATAACCTCTGTTACAAGGTTTACCGCCATTGCCAGCACACTGGGCTTCCACTGCGAGGGCTGCGAAAAGCATACATATGAGGAGTACGAGAGGCATATTTGGAGATGAGTGATGCGAACGGATGAAGAGTTGATGGTAGAATCAGTATATAAAGAAGAGCTCGATAGGCTTTTTTATATGTAGCTTCAATAACTGAGTGAACTGTACGCAATCGATAAGTCCAAGACCTAACCTGTGGGATTAACAGATTCTACTTACAGGAGGTGACGTAAGCTGACAATTAGGGCCTTGGGGCTCGAGTCTTGACTTCTCTAGAGTAATTGATGGAAGCTGCAGATAGCACCGAGAAGTAACGATTCACAATACGTCATTGATAAGCCCCGTGAGGCTTGATGTGCAACATGAGCTCCAACCCTGCGGCTTGGCACTTCAGACCCTTGGACCAATTGTCCTCCCTCAACCCTTCCATGTACGGTATACCCTACGGCCCAAGCCATCAAAATCTCCACACAGTGCATACCTATCCCCACATATTGATACCTCTAGGTCTCGCGCGTCTTACGGACTCTCGGTGATCCCAAACTAAATAACTTTAGCAAACCCATGAAGCACCAAATTCACGTCCATCTACTTATATAAACCTCGCGACCATTCTAGATTGACTACAGAGTTAATACAGCAGGACATTCTATGGCCACTTACATATTAATTCTAGAAAGCAACGGCCGGAAACATCGTTGCCAAGACAGATCACCGGTACTAAGGGTACGTACATCTGTAAAGCGGGGAGGGGGGAAGGGAGTGAAGATTGAGGGATATGAAGATTCTTTTTGATGTACGGTACAGTAATCATAATTTAATCTCATTGCGGATGCAAGTCCGAGTGACTCGGTATGAACAGTGATACTCAACTGATGATAGCGGGTGAAACAGCTTCTTGAAGTCAAGATAGAGCGGTTTTCACTGGCTAGATAAAGTTTTTAGCCCCTACTAGATTCCTTCCTTTCTTCTCTCCTCACTCCCCTCTCCTCTCCTCTTCATCCTACTTGCACAACACGACACAACAAACACCACTCGGTGCCTCGACCTCGGACTCATCACTGCTATCATCGTCAACTCACCAGAGTTCCGATTCCCAACGCCCCAACACAAGCAATACAATCTACTTTTATCCAGTATACACAGAGGTGATCGCGGGCAACAGAACTTACGAACAAAGTTCTGTTGAATCTGTTGAAACCGCACCACGCAAAAGACATTACGGAGGTTGCACGCATTGCTCGCAGTCGCCGCTACCATCACCAAGTCCGCCCATGACAAGCGTGGTTCTTCGAGAAGAAGCATTGTAAGCAGGAGTGCAACTGCAACCCATTATCATACTACCACTTGGTAATAAGTAGCTAGCTAGCTGCACAGATCTGTCTCTGCACAAAGTAAGTTTTCTGTGTACTCCATCCCAAGAGGAAAGCTGTTGTTGCTTGATTACGGACTAACTAGCGTACAATACAGAGCCTAGGGCTTTTGTTTCGAGTTCGGTATATGGCTGTAGGTTATCATAGATGCTTGTGGTGGAGGTTCTCTCTAATTCAACAAAGGGAAGGGAGAAATAGTGAACCTAGCTATAGGGTATTCAGTGTCGGCTTGTGTTTGCTCAATGCTGGAAGACCAAGGGATGATGTGGGTGCTGGGTGTGCAATGAGTGGAGAGTTGAGACAGTGTGTTAGTATAAGTACTGTAGAAAGGTTCAAAGACGGTGAATAGGTTGGCGAGTTAATGTATTGAGTGTCGGTTGGGTTTAGTTTGTAGTTTGAGAATAGTGAGTTTGGTTTCAATTCTTGCATGCCTCAGTTACAATCACTTTGGTCGGGCTATTAGCTCCGCTGGCATGTCTACCCGCTCACAAGTTATCCTATTATAACTAGCGTTATGTTTAATAGTAGACAAATATGGCAATGCTTACAGAAAGAAGTCTGGGTTCAACGGTGCCACCATGCAACCGGAGTCGTCGACTCGCCGGACCTCGCTCTAGACACAATATATCACTCGATTTTTACACACGCGTGATTATCGATGATGCCGGACCTCACTCGAGTGATACGGACATTTGCTGAGCTGCAATTTTGCCCGATATCTTCCCAAACTCCTCTATATGATATTGTACAAGACTTTGCGTCAAACACTCCCCCTTTACATCTGAGACAAGAAGTTGCCCTCCTTAATCTTAGCTCTTCCCTTTGCTCTCAGGGCTCTCTTCACCTCAGCTCTAGCAGATGCCGCCTCCTCAGCGGTAACCTGAACAGCTCCACCCGCTCCGATAGAAACAAAGGCGGGCTTCGTCTTGGCCTTCTTGTCTCCCAGAGAGTCTCCGACGGGTCCGACGGTAGAAACGGTCTTGGTCAAAGGGGTGGTGACGGCGGGCTCGAAAGCGGTGTTGGTGATGGTAGCGAAGGGCAAGTCAATAGTCTGCTCCTCGATGGGGATCTTCTTTACGGGGTTGGCGGCCTCCTCAGCCTCGCGCTTTGCGATGGCACGTTTGGCGAGCTGACGGGCTTTCTTGGACTTGGCTGTGGGGAGTTAGCGGCGTTCAATATGTGCTCCAACATCCTCCTCAATTCCTCTGAAACTCCACCGGATGGGCATGGAGGTGTTCCAACAGAGTTTCGGGTGTCTCCAGACAACAATCCTGCACCATTCCCTGGGGGTACATACAGTACAAGTCTCCCACATCCTCCGCACCCTTCGCGTTCTTCTTTCCACTATCAAGTACCGTCCACAACCATGCTGGGTATTCCGAGTCCTCCAACGCTACGGGGTCTGCCTTGTTCTTGAAGTAGTTGATGTTGAATAGTTTTGTACCGGCGGCAATAGAGCTCTTGCTGTCACCGAGGGTCTTGCTAGGGCCGGGAACAAGGGGTTCATCGACGGGTGCGGCATCGGCGGCGGCGGAGTAGGCGCGACGAGAGACAGCGGAGAGTGTTCGGCTAGCAGCGCGGCTTACGCGCAGGCATTGAAGGGCGGACATGGCTGCGGCTTTGGGTGACAGACGTGTGAATCGTACCGGAACAGGTGTTGCGGCTCTGCGAAAAAGTTCGCGGGATTCTATATGCGGGGTGCAGGCGTACATGAAGGAACAGCGGGGTATGGGTTAGGTTTCCCGGGATCGGATTCCAACCGGGATGCCGAGAGAACCGGATTCCCTGGGGCTTCGCTGCGCGGAGTCTAGCAATGCCGACTAACAACCCGACTAACGAGCTCTGGAGCAGCTCATCGGTTTTAGATCGTGGCTAGAAGAAACTTTACGTTGAGACGCGTCTAAAGATCTAAGCCCTGCATGATGGAAATTTTCGACGCGAGCTATGTGATGAAATTTTGAACTTTTTTCGAGCGTGATGGGCGGTGCTGCTGCTGCTGTTTCCGCGTCCGTTTTCCCATCCGTTTCTGCGGAGGGGGACACGGTTACACCGACATGTTACACAAGGTGTGTTACCCTGAGGCTCTGCAGGACTGCTTAATTGGTGAGTGATGATGGGTGACTCTGTTTAACTATCACAACGAGATCAAAAATGAAGAACTCGACCCCAATTGAACAGAATAAACTCAATTGCATCAGCCCAAAACATATCCGTGCTCTCCCCGCCACCGTGCCCTCCGTCGTTCGCTCGCGTAAACGTGTCTCCGTGTCCCCTCGCCGCCCTCATCGCCACGGAACTCCCCGCACTAACTTAGGAAGCTAGCAGTAACCCTGCCGCAAACTTGGCGCGCGTCGAAAATTTCTTGTCGAACTTTGCAACGCTACCAGCCTCTCGAACGCATTTAACCTGAGAACATCTGCTGTCGATTGACTCTTCACTCACTCAGTCACCAACCACTCTTCGTACCTTACATCCGTTCAGAGGGCTCTACCTTCGCTGCCGCACACTCTCACATACATACTTGCTATTGCTACCGGGGGATTACCTTTCCAGTTGGCTTAATACGGGTTTATCGAGGGCTTCACATTCTTCACATCAAACTTATCACGTTTGTTCTGACGTTGTTGGCATCCGAGGGCTTTTTCCGAGACTCCTACTTTACACACTTTCGCTACTTCGAGGGCTTTTAAGTTCCAATCCGAGGGCTTCATTCTTACTTGTTGGGAATCGAATCTGAGGGCTTTACCTTTTTTTTTTACATTACTACCACTTTTTTCTCCCCCTACACTTTCTAACAACAGAAATGGGTGCTGCTAAGGCTACCAAGGGTGCCGCTAAGGCCGACAAGAAGGTGAGCTCAATTCCTCTCCACGCGTGTCTTACTGTTACTGACTGACCACTCTTAGGCCGAGAAGAAGACCACTGTCGTCGCCGTCGCTCCCCCCAAGAAGGAGGACAAGAAGTCCAAGAAGGCCAAGAAGGAGCCTACCCCCGAGCCCGAGTCTTCTGACTCTGACTCTTCCGACGACTCTGAGGAGGAGGAGAAGTCCGACTCTTCTGACTCCGACTCCGACTCCGACTCCGAGATGTCCGACGCCCCCAAGAAGACCGCCGAGAAGGTTGAGAAGAAGGCCGAGGCTTCCGACTCTGACTCGGACTCCGACTCTTCCGACGACGAGGAGGAGAAGCCCGCTGCCAAGAAGGAGGAGGCCAAGGAGTCTTCCGACTCTGACTCCGACTCTGACTCTTCTGACGAGGAGGAGGAGAAGAAGGAGGCCAAGAAGGACGACGTATGTGCTACCTACCCCAGAGTTTATGATCTACCACTAACATCACCCTAGTCTGACTCTGACTCTGACTCCGACTCCGACAGCGACAGCGACTCTGACTCCGAGGAGGAGGAGAAGCCCAAGGTCCAGGACAAGAAGCGCAAGGCTGAGGCCGAGGCTACCCCTGCCCCCAAGAAGGCCAAGAAGGAGGAGGGTGCTGAGGAGAACTCCAAGAACCTCTTCGTCGGATCCCTCTCCTGGAACATCGACGATGACTGGCTTAAGTCTGAGTTCGAGTCTTTCGGAGAGCTTACCCGCTGCACCGTCATGACCGACCGCGCCACCGGACGCTCCAAGGGATTCGGATACGTCGAGTACGCTTCCGCTTCCTCCGCCAAGGCTGCCCTCGAGGCCATGTCTGGAAAGGAGCTTGACGGACGTGCCCTTAACGTCGACTACTCTACCCCCCGCCCCGAGCGTTCCGACAACACCAACGACCGCGCCAACAAGTTCGGCGACCAGCGCTCTGCTGAGTCTGACACCGTCTTCGTTGCCAACCTCTCCTTCGACGTCGACGAGGACATTGTCCGCAACGAGTTCGAAAAGTTCGGAGAGATCATTGGACTCCGTCTCCCCACCGACCCGTATGTTTCCCTCTTACCATCTACATAAAGACATGATGCTAACTATTCATAGTGAGTCTGGTCAGCGCAAGGGATTCGGATACATCCAGTTTTCTTCCGTCGCTGAGGCCAAGGAGGCCGTTGAGGGAATGGGAGGTGCCTACATCTCTGGACGTGCCATCCGCACTGACTTCTCTACTCCCCGTGACCCCTCTTCCGGAGGAGGACGTGGTGGACGTGGAGGATTCAACGACCGTGGAGGACGCGGTGGACGCGGAGGTGGACGTGGAGGCCGTGGTGGCTTCGGAGACCGTGGCGGACGCGGAGGACGCGGTGGCCGTGGTGGTGCCCGTGGAGGTCGTGGTGGATCCACCAACCGTGGTGGATTCGGAGACTTCTCCGGAAAGAAGATGACCTTCGAGTAAACCACTCGATAACCTTCTTTGCTAATCTTTCATACCTGTATGATTAATGGGTCACGGTGTTTTTTGTTTGGTTTTCTTTACACACTATTTGGGTCGGATCTTAAAAAGTTTTTGTATTTGGGCAATCATGTTTTCTAGTTAGAGACCATGATAAATATAATGGATTTTCCCTTGGACAAGAGTTGCCTACTGCCGTGATATCATAGCCAACTACTAGTGAACGCGCGCGCCCGGACTTTGTGGAGAAGCTTGCGAAGCGGCAGTGCACGGACACCTGAGAGGGTGGGGGGCAGTCGTGGGATCATTTATCGGCCGCGTGTGCTACCACCATACAAGGAGGAGGTGTCACGGTACCTAATCTACTCATTTCCTTGCAACCAGCTGAGTCGACCGAGTTTGTCTCTGCTCGACACTGTTCTCTCGTCGCATCCATCGAATTCTGCAACCAAACGACGTCGACGAAGAAAAGTCAATACGAACGCGGCGTCGCAGAAGGGGAAACGATAAAACGATATTCAGCATACGATACTCTACGATACAAGGCAGAAGCAGCTAGCAGCTAGTACCCGGCATTTTGACAAGCTTGAGCTACCAACAGCTATCGCGACAAGCTCACCTCACCTAAGGGCACCTCAGCTCCTCGCATCCCGCGACCACCCTGTGATACCTCCCTGGATACCTGCCAACAGCTGCCAACGACCATCAACAGTTCATCGCCGACCGACCTCAGCTCCTTCCAGCTCCCAATAACTACTACTACTACACCAGATAAACCACCACCATATACCCCGATAGTATCCCACAGCCAAAATGCAAACCCAACAGCAACATCAAGTTCAACCACGAAGTAAGCTCTCCTGTCGTTGTCGTCCAACATTCCTGCTAGCTACCGTCATTCTATACAACTTAGCTGTGCCTCCTGTGCCCCTCAGCACATATTCCTCAGCCCACATCCCACATTCCGCAGCTTCTATCCCCCCTCCTCTGTATCCCAGCTAACCCCAATACCACAGCCATACTCGACTCCTGGATTGAAATCCCCAGTCACCCCGCCTCCTCCTCTAGCTCCAGCCCCGACACATCCGACGCCGAAATCATCACAGCAGGTCTCCGTATCTCCCAACGCCGACGTCGTCATCCCCGTCACCGCTCCTTGGCCGAAACTGTATTACTCTCCCACCCTCTCGATGCCAGCTTTACCAGTAGCTATTCCACCTCCTCAACCTCCTCTGCTGGTGATGCCGGTGATGACGAAGCCGACGAAGCCGACGGGGTCGAAGATGTAGCAGGGTATTTAAGCAACCTCCCACTGTCAAGTAGTGAATATGATAGCGAAGTCTGCGATGAATCAGGAAGTGAAGATGAGATTGAAGAAGAGTTTAGGACTAGGGAACGGGAGGAGATGAGGGTCGTTAGTGATCAGGCGCTTAGAGCTAGTCTGAATACGTTGTTGAGCTGTGCGGCTGCTGCCAGGAAAGCGAATGATCCCGCCGTTGGTACGATGGCGCAGATTAGGGAGAGGGAGAGGGAGAGTCCGTTGGAACGGAGTGTGGAGGGGTTGAGGGTTGTGCAAGGCTCTGGCCCACCGGCTGGGGTTGCGGCACCGACGGTTCAGACTGTGGGGTCTAATAGGGCTTCGAAGGCTGGTACTGGTACGGCTTCTTCGGCTGGGTCAAGGACTTCCAGTTCGCCAGCGAATTCGGTGACCGGGGATCAGTCAAAGCGCCGCAAGAAGTCGAAGAAGAGGCAGGAGGTGGATTTGGTGATGGTGGTGAGTCTGGCTGCTGGAGCTGTTGTGGTGGTTGCAGCGGTTGGGTTCGCTGCGTTTATGGCGGGGGGATGGGTGAGACGGGAGATTGCGCAGGATTCTGTGGAGGCGGTTTTGAAGGAGGAGGCTAGGAGACTGGGGGTGAGAACGTAAGTGGATTTATTTTTGTTGATTTTTTGTTGATCTTTGAGGAGGTGAGGTGGGGGAGATGTGGTAGTTGTTTGAGAAGTCCACCTTGTTGATTTGTGGAGTTTATCTATTACGTCGAGATGCGGGAAATAATGGTGAGACTAACGGCGGATATGGTGATGGTGATGGAGATAATGGTGAGATTAGTGGGGGGAATACTGGGCATGTTGGTTGATTCTTTGATTTGGTTTTTATGGTTTGGTTGTTGTCTTTGATATTTGTTATTATGGTCGTTATGGTTTGGTTGTTGTCTTTGATATTTGTTATTATGGTCGTTATGGTTCGGTCGTCATGGTTGAGATTTGTTGTTATGGTTGACTTTTGTTATGCTTTTGTCAATTTGCTTCATGATCGGATGTTTGGACCTGCGGGATGTTGTTTGTCATTTAGTGGGATATTGTTTCAGGGCATATGGAGTACATATAGTTGGTTTATGATATCATTTCATTTCTGCCTCGTTCCGTGCTCCTTTGTTTGTCCGTGTGGTGCCATCTCTTATCGAGTGATAACTGGAAGCCAGCGAAACCAGGCTGCCGCCTAACCAGACGGAACAGCCTTAAACAGACACAACAAAATTCACAAAACTCATTTCTCGAGCTTTTCTACACATTTCCTGAACGGCTTTTTCAGGCAGCAAGAATAATTCTGACATTTTTAATATTCCCTTTTCGTTGCTCTCGCGTAATCCGCTCTAACGGCAACCACGCACGTTTCAGCTGCTTGCCTGTGCCGCCTACGCGGGCTCAGCCTAGCAAGTCTAGCAACGTACCCAGGGTGCTGCTCACCCAGCTAGGCTCCCACAGCCCACTGCGCAACTTCAACTTCTCCATAACTACACTTTCTCCACTTTCACCCAGCGTCGCAACCCACGAAGCAGCTGAGCGAACACACGGTACGAACGCGCTCAGTCGAACCATCGACGAATCTACGACCCACCGGCGAGCCCGAAGTCTCAACAGCCACAACCAAACCATGGCACCCCGCGGCTCCGTCCGTTCACTATTCGCGCGCTCTTCCTACGACCGCGACGCCTCCGAATACACCTCTGTGCACGCTCCCTCCGATCACGGCTCCCATGACTCTGCCTCCGAAGCCGGCGGTGACGATGCCGACGTACTACGAGAAGAAGAAGAGCGAGAGAAGCTATTAGCTGGGGGAGTATTTTCGCGTACCAACAGTGTTCGAATCGGGAAGAAAGTTCGAGGGTCTCGACGGCAGGCGAAAGAAGTAGCCGAGATGATGGGAGGGAAACGATTAGGGATGGAAGATGGGGGGGAGTTTGGGTTAGGGGATAGTGAAGAGAGCGAGGATGAGGAGGAGACAAGATGGGGGGAGAAGATGGTTGCGAAACCCAGGAAACCGACGAAGAGGAAGGTGTTGGCGGTTAGTTGTTTGCTGATGACGTTTTTGGGGATGGTGGTGTTTGGGAGTCTGGGACTTAGTAGAGGCATCAAGGAAGGGGCTCCGAGGTTGGAGTTTTGGAATGGGACAATGGGGTATGCGAAGACTACGGTGTTGATTTCGTTGGATGGGTTTCGGGCGGATTTTTTGGGCAGGAATTTGACCCCGACACTGGACAGCTTTGTGAGGAGTGGGGTTTCGCCGGAATACATGACACCTAGCTTTCCGTCGGTTACTTTTCCGAATCATTGGACTTTGGCAACGGGGCTTATTCCGGAGGCTCATGGAATTGTTAGTAACAGTTTCTGGGACCCAGAGTTGGGGAAAGAATTCTACTACACCGACCCACAACGAAGTCTGGATACCTTCTGGTGGGGTGGAGAACCCATTTGGAAAACCGTCGAAAACCAGGGGGGGATATCAGCAGTACATATGTGGCCTGGATCCGAAGCTAGAGGTCATGGTGCAAAATATACCGACCATTTCAACAGTTCCGAAACTTTAAACCGGAAAACTGATCGGATCCTTAACTGGTTGGATATGCCTGCTAATAAACGCCCTTCCTTTATTGCAGCTTACGTTCCAAACGTCGATGCATCCGGTCATAGGTTCGGCCCGAATACTACGGAAACTAATCAAGTCATCAGCGACGTAGATGCGGCTATCCATGATCTGTTTATGGGGCTGGAACAAAGGAATTTAACAGACATCGTCAACCTAGTGATAGTCTCAGATCACGGCATGGCTTCAACTTCAAGGGATAGATTAGTCTATCTCGACGACCTTGTCTCTCTGGATAAGATTGAACACACCGACGGCTGGCCTCTCTACGGACTCCGACCCTTTCCCTCCCATTCAGTGGAGGAGGTCTACAACGAAATCCTCTCCCACCACAAAGATGATAGCCACTGGCAGGTCTACATCCGGGACACCAACATGCCCGCTCGCTACAACTTCTCCAAAAACCAACGTATCGCACCTATCTGGATCGTTCCCGAGGCGGGATGGACTGTTGTAACTAAACGGGAATATCCACCGGGAACTAAGGAGGATTATCATCCCAAGGGACTACATGGGTTCGATAATCTACACCCGTTGATGCGCGCTATGTTTGTCGCTAGAGGTCCGGCTTTTCAACACCTGCATGGAGAAGGGAAGGAGTGGCTGGGATTGGACCGACATTCTGGTGTTGTGGATGCAGCAAAGACGGGAGGTGAGGTAAGGATGGGAAAAGTTGAACCGTTCCAGAATACGGAGGTTTATAGGTTGCTTTGTAAATCCCTGGGATTGAAGGAGGCTCCAAGCAACGCCACGCTATCGGAGCTGAAGCTTGTGAAGGAGCCAAAGCCGGAGGAACAGAAAGTCGAGGTGAAGCCATCTTCTAGCAAGTCCAGCTCCTCGGTCCCAGCAGCATCCGCGGTACCTTCAACCACACCCACTACCGCCCCCTCCCAGGTTTCCAGCACAGCCCCACTAGCAGAGTCGGGTAAAATCATCGAAGTCTCTGCCCCCATTCCTCCAGAGGGAGAAAATGTAAAAGGCAAAGGAGGAAAGGGGGATGGAAAGAATTGGTGGGAGCTTTTGAAGAGTAAAACGGATAGGTTAAAACATGAGATGGAGGAGTGGTGGGGGGATTTGTGGGATGAACAGGAGAAGAAGGAACAGCACATGAAGGGGAAGGAGGCGGAGAAGGAGAAGGAGGGGGAGAAACAGGGGTAGGAATCCTGGGTTAAGAGAGGGAGACGGGGGAGGTGGGTGAGGAGAGGAGGTCCCGGAGGCTCAGCGGCTTGAGGGGAATGGGGTAATGTAAGAGAAGAGGTGAGTAGATGCCGCAGGTGTTATGGGGTTATTGTTATTGAAATTTGGGGTTTCTTTTTTCGTTTGGGATTGGAATTTTTGGGATAGCTTGGTTTGTTTTTTTGTTTTTTTGTTTTTTCCTTTCTTTTTGATGGTGGAGCTTCGTTGAGCGGGGTTCAAGGTTCATGGGGGTGGGGATAATGTAAAGGAATTTAATCAAAGTTTGAATAATAATATCTACTGTATCTTGATAGTCAATCGGTAATGGATCATCGGCACATGTCAGCGATTTGGATTATCCATTCTAATCATAGATTATCACCACGGTTCATACCTTGCGTAAAGAGTAATAACGTGCCGGTACACCAAAAGGCCATCAAGTTGTTCTGTAAAGTCCTTAAGTATCCAAACAATGAATTACTAACCATCCATGATCCATATTTCTCACAGTCTCCACTCAGAACCACGGGTATCAAACTTGGAGACCACAAATTGACCATATGGCATAGCTAGATTCTGATTCCTCACACTTGTGTGTTCGGACTTTGCTAAATCTTATCGGATCTCCATAATCATAGATTATCACCCGTTAGCCCCACGCCTATCTGTCAGCTGCCACGACAGATAAATATCAAAGATGCTGCAGGGGTATTGTTAGCCACGGTCGAAGAGATCTGGGAGAAGAAGAAAATCGCAGCTGCCCTGATGATGGATGTCAAAGGTGCATTCCCAACAGTAAACCGCACCTGCCTGCTGCATAAGATGCGTCAAGCAAAGATGGATGAAAACTTGGTTCAGTGGACGGACAGCTTCATGTCCAATCGCAGAGTCGAAATCACCATGAATGGAGAGCCCGGGCTAGCCATTGAAACCAACACAGGTCTGCCTCAGGGCTCACCAGTGTCCCCGGTCCTCTTCCTAATATACATTGCAGACCTAGCGGCCCTGATAGAAAAAGAAGTTGACGGGACAGTAGGGCTATCATTTGTTGATGATGTTACGTGGATTGTTGAAGGAGCCACTGTGGAGGAGGCTACCGAGCAGCTCAACAAATGTGCTGCTAAGACACTGACCTGGGCGGAGCAAAATGCAGTGCGCTTCGAAGAGGACAAGACTGAGGCCATTCTGTTCTCCAAACGCAAGGAACATCAAGCAGACATTGAAATAAAGGTTTGGGTTGGCCACCATGAAATCGCTTACAATAGACAGGCTATGCGCTGGCTGGGTGTCTGGCTCGATCCCAAACTGACGCTCAACCAACATCACCATAAATGGACTACCAAAGCCAAACAACAACAGGCTTGCATTGCACGCCTCTGCCGACACCAGGGACTACCCCCAAGCAGTGCCGCCAACCTTCAGAAAGCGGTCGTCCAATCCGTGGCAACATATGGCATTGAACTGGGTGCCATTCAAAAGAACCCCCCCCATGACAAGACTCGACTCGCAAACCTGCAAAAAGTCCTCAACCAACAAGCTCGGGCAGCAACAGGCTGCTTCCGCACCACACCCGTTGGATTCCTCATGGCTGAGGGGGGATCCCGGCCAGCAATAGCAATCGCCCACGGCCGCCAGGAACGGTTCAAAGCACGAATCCTGGCCCGACCAACTCCCCTGGTTCCCATACGGAGACAGAATATATCACCAACGGCAGAGGCTATCCGACGCCTCCATCAGCGCTGTGTTGCTCAAACAGGCCTGGGCACAATTGAAACTACACGACCACGCTCCGCCAGCAAGACCAAGGGGACAATTATCATTGAACCTGCGGTGCAGGCAGAGGAATCCGCGCGGCGGTGGAAAGACCTGAAGGCTGAATGCTTCTGGACAGATGGGTCTCAGCTACCAAATCGACATACAGGAGCAGCGGTAGTCCAGCATGCTAATGGACAATTCGAGGCGGAGGAGTTCTACCTCGGAACAAATAAGGAAGTCTTTGATGCGGAACTTTACGCAATCCAAAGGGCCCTCCACAGCGCTCAACGCCTACTGGATGGTGGCCAGCATTTCACCAGGCTAACCATCTTCTCTGATGCCCAGGCTGCTCTGAGACGCCTACGGAATGATGATGAAGGACCGGGGCAGCTATTGACTCGAAGGGCCTTCTTGGCCGAAGACCAGCTCCACCGCCATGGGGTAAACATTGAATATCGGTGGACTCCAAGCCACATTGGCATCCCCGGCAACGAGGCCGCGGACGCCGCGGCAAAAAGAGCAGCCTCCCACCAGTGCGACAGTAGCGACAGGTGCACAGAGCATCGATGCCAGGCCGTGAAATGGGCATCCCTGGCCCACATAAACCGCCTCGCCACTGAAACTCAGTCTCGGATCACGAAGGAGCAGATTCAGATGAAACTGTCAAGGAGCCAATCGTACAGACCCAAGAAGAAGTGGGGTATACGGAAAGCACTCCAAAAGATCCCCAAACGCAAGGCCGCGGTATTCCTCCAGCTGGCATCCGGCCATGCCCTCATTGGACCACACCTCAGGCGCATAAAAAAGAAGGAGTCTGACATCTGCTGGTGGTGTGACTCGGGAAGAAAACAGACTCGCGGACATCTGTTCGGAAGGTGCAGGGCTTGGAGGAGAGAGCTGCTGGATTTGAAGAAAAAGGTCGAACGGCTCAAGGGGAGGCGAAGGGGGAGAGGGGCAAGACTGAAGGTAGTTTCCTTATTTCAGGACGAGCGGTTGACGGATGCTGTCCTAGAATTCCTGGAACAAACAGAGATAGGCAGACGATATGAGTAGGACACCATAAAGGTACCACTCTCTTCTTTCTTTATGAGATGCTACGGCTTTCTTTCTTCTTTTCTTTCATTTTTTCTCTTTCCTTTGTACGGCGGTTTTTATGGGATTAGGAGATTAGGGGGCCTCACTAGGTGGCTCAGACCACGAGGACGGGATTTGGATTTCTTTTGTCCTGCATGGGCCTTTCAGGCCTCGGTCAGCGTATGATTAAATAAATAAATAAATAGATAAATATCAAAGCCCGAAAATCTCAAGACAGCTCTGGATATCTAAAAAACAAATAAATAAGCTGATCCGGAAGCTCGGAGCCTCGCCAGGCTAGCAGCCGGATTAGATGAGAGTTTGAAACATAAAGTGCTTCTAAATCTCTGTGTATCCCACATGGCATATTGACTCGGTTATCGGTTACTGGATAATATCGTCTTTGTAGATGCGGTTCATACTACCAAGTAGCTCGGGAGTTAAACCGTAAATTGAAAACTTGAGGGTGTAGGTAGATCTTGGCTTGCATGGAAACAACCGAGTCACCGAGGCGGTAAGTAGCCGTGTTCGGGTTCATGTGAAACCTCATTACCAAGCTCGATATACCAGGCTCAATATACCAAGCACCGGAACGTCCATTATGCAGAGAAAATGTGGAGAAAATGTGGAGAAACTTTTGGAGTAAGAAACTTGATTTTAATTCCAAAAAAAACAAACACCGCTTGCTGATTCAAATTCCCGGGAATCACATGCCCTACAACCTATCTTACGTAACCAAAAATCGATAACTAAAAACCCAAAAAATAAACCAAGAAATCGTCATCATTAAACCCCTCTTGCTCCATGGACCTGGTATCCTTCCTCACTCCCTCACTCCTCATATGATATCCCCCCCCTTTCTTTTTGATCTAAGTATACCCCATACACCCACTAGTTCCTCGGCATTCAAGCCACAGGATCTAGACCCTACTTCCGTACAGGAATCAACCTAACACAACACTGCTGAGGTCCCATAGTCAAAGTCGCCTCAATCTTAGGATCCTCAAAGGGATTCACTGCTTCCATCATCTCGTAGTTTTGCATTATTCTTGCGATTGTGAATCCGGCTTCTGTTAGGGCGTATTGCTCTGTGAATGTATTATTAGCCTGTGGTTCTTAAGAAACGGTAAACACCTCTCTCCTTCGCGCTAGCTCCCTCGATGGGCGAGTCGTAGGGCTGCTACTGGAATGTTGTGGCCAACGTTGTCCGACGTTATCAAGAAGGTGTACTTACGTCCTAAACAAATTCTCGGACCCCCATTAAACGGCAAATACTCCCACCCCCTTCCAATCTTCGACCCATCACCCCATCTCTCCGGCCGGAACTCCAACGCATCCTCGCCGTAAATATCCTTACGCCTGTGCATAGCGTAAACAGAGTATTGTACACGCATTCCTTTATGGACAAAGACAGGACTGAGGCCATCGGGACCTCCTCCTACTGGTAACACGGTGTTGCGGACACAGTCGCGGCCGTTGAGAGGGACGGAGGGGTAGAGACGAAGAACTGGGGTTGTTAGTTACTAGTTCAAGCTATGAAGGAGGTGGGGATAAAGTACCTTCGTTGAGGACGTAGCGGAGGTAAACGACGTCCTTTAAACCCTCGAAAGTTGGTAGTCTCCACACACCCGGTTCACCGGTTCCAAAAGCCTCCTCTAACTCATCACGAAGCTTTTTATAAATATGCTGATGCCTTGAAAGAAGATAGAAAGTCCATCCGATAAGTCCAGCGGTGGTGTCTCTTCCTGCTAGTAAAATATTCAACATCTGATCCCTAAGAGCCTTTGGGTCTTTCTGGTGTTGAGCGACTTGATCCAGGAAAACGTATTTCTTCTGCATCTCAATAGGCAGGGGGTATTTCTCTCTGTTCAAAGCCATGTTGACATATCTATCCACAAATCCATGAACATTTTTGTTAATCCTGACCATCTCACTTGGGTTCCAGAGTTTTGCAAGTTTTCTCCATCGGAGCTTCCACATAATCCAATGCTGGCCTTCGTTGAATGCGTATGCGAAACCCTTTTGGTCTTCCTCTCCCTTGATCAAAGATTCCGCAGATTCTCCAAAAAGAAATTCAGTGGCGGAGTCGAGAGTTAGGCAGTAGAACCATGGTTGCAAGTCGACTTCAGTTCCTTCAGCATTCTTCATATGCTCCAAAACCCGCTCGACATGAATCTTTAACATTTCCGTATCGGCAACCTGTTCCCTCGAAAACTGGGGCCTTAATAAACCCCTACTATACTCCCAACCTTTACCATCTAACGTAAAAATCCCCTCACCAAGCATATCATGAAACGCATCCTTCCTAGTAAATCCCAACTCAAAGTCCTTAAAACTCGTAGCCAAAATCGTTTTGATATTTTCCGGATCGGCAGTTTGGATAGAGTCGTAACCAAATTGATTTTGGATAAATGTATACCATCCGGGTGTCCACCGACTGGTGATGAATTGTACATGCTCTTTCTTCTTTGCGGCTCGGACCATCTCGAGGAAGTGGGGGATACCGAGGATACCGGCTTTCCATCGAGGAGGGGGTAGGCATCCATGTTCACGGGCGAACTTGGCGTTGTTGTATTGAGTGAAGAGGTAGGTGACGAGGTGGTGTAAAGCGAGGGCGCCTAGGAGGAAGATGATGGTTTCGGTGGGGGTGACGGAGCTGGAGATTTGGTTTAGGGTTGACATGACGGCCATAATTGTGGGTTGGCCTGTGGCGGTGAGTAGCTTAGCTAGCTATCAGACGTTGCGAGCTGGGGTAGTTTGTCGATGTATAGATGTATCGGTGTATGTTTATGTTTTATGGGATTTCGAAATATTTCCAGGAGAGGAGGAGGGGGAAATATATATGTTGATCTCTCACACCTAGCTTACAGCTGAGACACGCATGGGTTTCGCGCAAGACAAGGACAAAGCGGGCATCGGCGCTGGCTTTCGCTTTGGCTGCCTTTGGTTCGATGGATGATGCGATTGTCCGTTGCTGTGGCTTCCTTGCCCCGCATCATGCAGATGGGGGAGGTAAGGTGGTTAGCGCTACTCTAATTCCGGCGCCGCCGAACGGGGATGGAAACTGAAACGGTTCTTCTGGAAAAGAGAACGGAAATACAGCGCCGATGAAATATACATGAACTCCATTCTTGCAGCGGAGAAGGCGTAAGCTTTCGACTTTGTCAAAGACTTGTCAAAGACTTGCCAAAGACAACTACTAGATAAATACCTCAAAACACAGCTGAAATCCTATGGCTCCATACCAGCCAAAACTAACGGCTGAAATCATAGAGATGCTCAGCAGCGCTGACATGTGTAAACCTGAAACGCCAACAACCTCCGATTCGACACCCAAAACTGTGTTCTAAAGCTTCTCGGGGCTTCCTGATTCGTCGCCTTATGGCTTATGGTGGTACGCCATGTCCACCCCCTACACTAGATTAGCTAGAGTAGACCCTGAGAGCGAATGCGAGGGTCTGACACCGCCCAGCGCCCAGCGGTCGCCGATGCATGGTCGACAGCTTCGGAGACTTGGCTCAGTTCGGAGAATCCGGAGAACCCGGAGAGCCCGGAGACTCATCACATCGAAGTTCGAATCGGAGCATCTATTAATCCATCGTATTTCTTGTCATCATTCCTACAGATTTGCAAAGGAGTGACTGGATTGATCGCTGGATTGAAACCCCGAACACGAGATGAAAAATCCTGCCTTGCAGCCATCGGAGATCGGCATTGCTAGTAGAGTGTCTCGTGGGAACTTGAACCGCACTTTTGTTCAATGAGTTGCAAAAGGCAAAGGGTTGTGTACACCGTAACACGTAGTATAAACCGCTTTCAAGATAAAAGCTCATGTTAATTTTCAGTTTACACACTCCTACGATGCATAATCAAGCTCATCTCAATTTTCAGTGTTTACACACTCCTACGATCATACACACTTCTACGGTGCATAATCAAGCTCATCTCAATTTCAGTGTTTACATACTCCTACGATGCATAATCATAGCAACTCAATCATTTCTCCTATCGTCTAATCAGTATCCAGCCCAGAAAACAAAACTACTCTTGCTTCGCCGCATCGGATATGACTGCGCGTCATGGAACTACTTCTGTGTTCAGCCGAAACCAGCGAGTCCAGGGAGCCCACGAGATGAGATCCACAAACCACCACACAGCATCGGTCAAACAACCCGAATTTCCGGCTCACACGCGGCGTACGTAATACTCTATCTTCAAGTTCCTCCGAGTACCGCATGAATTGTGTGCTTTCATATCGAAGCGGAGTTTCATCGGCGTTTTCCTGGGATCGGACTTTTCCGGATATTTTGTGGCGCCGAGATCCCGGAAGCGACTTAATTAGCGTGGGATCCTTCGGCGCCCGGAGATCCAGAGTAGAGTACATACTCTAGATAGTTCACTGGTGATCAGTCATCATAAAAATAAGGGATGCTGCAGATCTGGAGTTGCGTGGCTATGTTAATTATGGTTGAATGGATTCTTGTATTAGCAGCTCATTCCCCTCGTGCTCTGGGTTCATTTAATGGAGAGGAGGAGGTTTCGAGGAAACCTCGAACTTGGCCGGTCAAGGCGAGGGTTCCGAGATGTCACTTTTTCGGCCCGGTGAGAGGTGAGAGCAGGTGAGTTGCCAACGGTTTTTGGATGGCACCCCGTGCAGGCGCGCGTACAGTAAGCGCTTCTTCACGGCTGCTATCTCTTGCAGTGTTGCCTGAAGGCTGAGATTCTAGCTGAACTACGAGTCTACGAAGCGCTGTTGTGACTTGTTTAGCGTCTTCAGCTTTGTCTTATTGCCTAATAATGGAGTGGCATCTTTACAGAAATCAGCTGCGGCTGTAGAGTACTCTTAGTTGATGGATGATATGATATCACTGCTCAGTGCTTACAGAATCAATGCACAGCAATCTATCATCTGCTCAGGTATCACAGACCAACATAAGCCATGTCAGGTATCCCGTTATGCCTAGGGCGTGGGCGGAGGGTATCAAGAGCTTTGCGCAGGAACAAACAAAATCATGCCGTACGGGACGATATCGGACATCCGGCGAATCATGAGGTTAGAGTAGGTACCTACACAGCCATTTAATTCATGAATCATCCCATCAGACGGAGTTGTGTAAATAGTACAACCGAAACCGGTCGGGAGAACCATGAGGTCCCCATCAACTCGAGTGCATGAAATTCGCTCGTTAAGCTGAAGTTCATCCGCATTTTAACGAGCGGAACAATGGAGCTCGCTTAGTGCACCCCGATGCACCCCGTCGGAGGAACTCAACCCCGCCGTTGCATGATGCGCCATATCCCCCACTGCATCTTGCCGAGTGGCCGCCGAAGAATAAGATTTGCAGATAAAGTATTTATTTTGATGAACAGTCGTTTAATCCGTTTTTTGCCCGGAGATTCGGAGAAATATAAAAAGGGTAAATTTTCCGCCCGCAGAATAAAGTATAGTAGACGCATCAAGATAACTGAAATCCAGAAGCCAGGTGGTATCAGACATAGATAACAATGTACTTCCATAAACTTTCGCAGCAACTTCCTAAGACCGAAAATCCGAAGGTCCGAAGCTTGGGGAAAGCGTGTAAAACTAGCAGTATAAGGGCAATTAGAACTATTAGATTACGGTAGCTCTTGCAGTAAACTAAATTGTAGATATTTCCTAACTATTATCAAGTATGTCGGTTAATAGTTTCAAGTGCGATTTATCAAAAACTTGCTGATGCATCTCGAGAATATCTTGCTGTAGTTAAACGATTTGATATTAATGAAAAAGCATCTCCTCATATCTGCATCAAGCAAGACTAAGTTCTGTGATACTCTGTGTCTTAATAAACCACCTTATGCTGTTAGAACTTACGATGTTATGGTCCACGGAATGGGCTAGGAAATAACTCAAATACAGTGAATACTGTATTGATTGGCATATATAATTACTTCTCCAACTACTCTAGAGTATCCAGGCCATTCGGGGCACCAATTGTGTCTCGGAGAACAACCTTAGATCTATTTGAAATCCCGAAGGCCGAAGCTATTGAAGTCGTGCGGAAATTACTGCATACTACGTACCATCGGCGCATGATGCATCGAAGATGGTTCTTAGTTCAGATCCTTATCGATAACGTTAATTACATCAAGTATTAATAGTTCATCATGGGGTCCGAACGCCTCGGAACGCCTTTAGAGTTTAGACGATCTTGTACTCCGGTCTCGGGAACTTACAGATTCCCTCGATACGAGCTTGATCTCCGAAACCCAGCAATGCGTCGCCGTTTTTATGCGCATCATGCTCAAGCGGCAAACCCCCAGGGAGCCTCCGGGGAACCTACGGAAAAAAGTAATAAATACCGAACGAATAAACGGGTTCATCTATAGAACCAGTAAATTTCGGGCTCGGGAAGTTGCAGTGAAACGTTTTTGTACAACGGTCAACCAGATAGATCGCCGGTATTTATGGATCGCCTTTACGATTATGTAGATACCATCGGAAAAAATACCGTTGATGGCTTGCTCCGTGACATAAAACGGCTTGAACGGGCTTATGTATCTCGCAAAATGCTCCTGCAAGTACGTATGTGTGAGTGACTTGCCATGACCCCAGCCATGACCCTCGTTTACTTCTTCTACAGTACGCGTCTAGGACACCTCATTCCTTCGAGATTCTTCGCTTTACCATATTGCACCAACGGACATGGACTAGAGACGTCACAGCCTTGATGTTAATATTTCCTACATGTGGCGTACTCTAGGTGCTGTTACGTGGACGACCCGACGGCGTAATGGAAGTGCACACTGCAGACCCAGTCATGGATCAGGCGGGATACCGCGTGTAGAAGTGCTGAACTAGGGTTGCTTTCCTTTATGCTGGGATGGAGAGGATAAGTCATGGAGGGAGGGAGGGGGGGGGGGGGGGGGGGGGGGGGGGGGGGGGTGTGAAAGACGTGCACTTTGTTTTTTTTTTTTTTTTGGATAGACTCTTGTTACCGTACATAGGCAAGACTACGTTTCTCCTTAACCAGAGATATAGGTAATCTACATGTGCATATTTAACACGCATTAGCCTTCTGGATAATATCATCAAATATGGTGTTTTACACTCACTTGATAAGCACGTAGTTTGTTTGTCTGTACGTCAAGTGAATTGTCGCCACAAAAGCTTGTTTAAACTAGTAGCTGAGACTAGAAGCTAAAGAGTAGAGTCAGTAGACCAATCACAAAAGAATAAACAGCTGATCTTCCCAGATTTCCATAGTCCTACCCGCGTCAAAGAGTCGTAACGAGAATGATTATGAACCGTAGGATGTCTTAGACTGGGACGTAGAAGCACATGGATGTTTGTACATACATAGGTACATTCGTAAGATGTATGCTTTTAAAGAAATGCCAGCACAGCATACCGATTGGTTTGTCTTAGGAACACTTGACGATCCTACGTCATGTGGGATTCATCCCAGGCTATCGCACTTTAATCAGTACACCGTTTATCTGCCGACTGTCCTACGTTGCTTGAATGTTGATACCTAATAGTCACAAAATATCCGTATTACATAGCAGACTGATAAGGGTATGATACTGATGTTACCAAGGGTACCCTATCGCGCCGAAGTGACCGAAAGTATCCGCACTGCGGTACGTGTCCGAGAATCGGTAGGGGAGAAAAGTCACCAAGTACTTCTCTTCAAGTCTTCGGTTTCCGAGTAGTTACTCTGTCGGCTGCGAAAAATTTGTTTGCCTAGGGGATAATACGTCTTGGCTCGTGGTAACCCTTTATCAATGCGTTAGATTTCATCTTCTGAATCATCTTAGAGCACTCGATATCGGTCACGATGCACTGGTATAATCAGTATCGAGAAATCTTTTGTTCGGCCAAATTGATCAAGGTTATAAAAATTGTAACCGATGGGGTTGCGTACAGAGCGTCCTATGAAGCTCATGGCTCGATCGGTCACCAGAGTAGACATGTTCAATCACTCGGTGGCCGTGTTTTTTTTCGTTCTGCGCGAAATCCCTTCGCGTGCCCGACTCTGCGTCCATTCATAACTTTCGTTCCGCGAAATACGACACATCAACAGTGAGGAGCTCTTTCGCCCATTTCCCGATAGAGAACTGTCCTGATTTGATAAGGTGAAGCGGTAGCAATGACGACGTTTCTCGACTCCAGCTCCATGAGAATGTCACGCGCTCTTTTACCGAAAACATGCTTTGTTTGACGGCCCGACGCGATAGTGTTCGAATTTTTTGTTGGCGTCTCCAGAATTGACTGGTGGAATCAAATTCCAATTTTGAAGCTTCGTGTTGGTACTGATGGAGAATCTCGAGGGAAGGTTCACGCATCATAATATTTTGAAGCGCCAATTGCTGGTTCGTAATTTTTTGTTGGCACTTCCAGAATGGAATAGTGGAATCAAATTTGAATTCTGATTCGTGCTGTTGTCGATACTGCTACTGGGGTATCCCGAAGACATATTCAGATGTCAGAAGGCGTCCCGAATGGAAAGAGCTAACTTCTGGTTCATAATTTTTGGCTGGCGTTTCCAAACGAAATGAGGCCTGTAACGAGTCTAGATGAGCCGGAAATGGGTGTTGATTAGACTGACAAGAGTTGTAGAGGAACCGGCAGCCAGGGTTGTATAGCGGTGGTTATCGTTAGGACCTGTAGGAACGAAGGGACTGGGTTGGATATTCGAGGCAGCTTGTTCAATCATAACTTGGATGCCGTATTTGTCGAGGGAATTGAGAGGTGAGAGGCTTTGAGATGCCATGATGGGAGATATTAATGGCTCAGGGCTGTTGCTGAGGAGGACGATGTTGAAGGGAGGATGATGAGATTGGCGCGCCGCGCAAGGCCATAGCTACAGAAGCATGTTGCGAATTGTCTCTGGGCTAGTACTGCTGCACTCCGAACTCTCGGAATCTCTGGCATCAAGTCAGTCGGGCCCCACTTCAATGGTGCAAAGAGTAAGAGGAATGGGGGATATATAAACTTACTTTGAGTACCACAGTGGTATCTCCGTAGTAGAGTGTGGTATTTCCGGGTGGAATTAACGATGGCCAAGTGGCCTTTGGTAAGTCGACGATAATGAGTCGTTGATCATGATGTGAATGGTGTGCGGGGTGGACACGTAAGAAGGAGGTGAAATTTTCACCTTGCTTGTATTGGAGGGTTGACTGGCGGGTCGAAGACTCAGGGCCCAGGGGTCACGCGCTGTGTAGCTCTTAGACATCGCTTATCACTCATCTAAGCCCCACCCCCAGCCGAAGCGGCACCATACATTGAGAGGTTAAATAAGCCACAGCAATGCCCCGCTCGACTTTGGAACCTCTGAATACTCAATGCCATCAGACCCGCAACCGCAGCTTTCTCTGTGCCTCTAGATTACCGCATTTGGCATTCAAAACTTTGAATGATCATCACCAAGAGTCCAAGACGTTGTTGGTGCCTAGGAAACTAGGACCCTAGGTTTGTATTTTCGTGTAGCATAGCTTATCACTGCGCATGATGTATCAAAGCACTGACCGAGGAACTACCGTCTGCGCACGTCGGATGGCTACATATTTGACTTGGCATTGATAATCTTCCATCTTCAAGGTTTGTAGCCGTTACCAAGAGTTTCTCATTAAGGAATTCGAAGCGCGAATGGTTTGATTTCCGCTGAAATCACTGTGTTAGAGTTTTGCATTAAGCTGCATGTTTCCTCCGAGGAGGTCGGGTGAGACGATGCTACCTGTTCCGAGAACTTGGCAAGCGCAGGCATAGAGAGCAGTAATGCTGAAGTTGACTGCTGCGCATTTCTCACACGCTTTTTATAGATGAGCCAGTCTTAGCTATCGTTATAAATACCGTGTTGAAGTCCTACTCTTCCTTCAATCAGTATCGCTACAAATATCTCAAAGACATCACATCACAATCACCAAATACTTCTCAATTCCAACAACTCTTTCAATTAATCATCATGAAGTTCTCCATTATCCTCGCTCTCTTTTCCGTCACTGCCATCATCGCCGCTCCTACCGCCGACGGCGAAGTCCAAGCTGCCACTGACGACGTCTCCTCCGATGCCTGCCCAAGCTTCGGATGTGGATTCCGCGGGTTCTGCTGTGGACGTGGATGCTGTGTTAGAGGGAAGCAGCTTTGTATTGGGGGAATCTGTATTACCAAGTTTGGTGGTAAGTAATGAGATGTTTAGGTGAAGGGATAAGGGCTGACAGGAGTAGGGAAGGAGATGGAGTAAAGTGCGAGTTGGACTTGGGATGAGGTTCATGGGGAGTAGGTGCATTGATTGGAGGGATGGTTCGACGGGTCTCTCCTGTGTCTGAAGTCATTCTATTGTACGGTAAAATTTACGCAACGATGTCTTCAGAAACTTTCAAAGTGCGGTTGGACTGCTTGGTACGAGTGATGATCGGTGTATCGAAAAGGTACTTCTTATCGCGAGACGATTGCAACAAAAGCTTTCTTATTTCACCCCAAACTTCCACTGTGCACGATTTCCGTTGTTTTGACAACGAGACTTCGCCTAGGAGGCTTACGGGAAGCTTGTATTCCCCCGTTAGAACGGGGGACACATCAGTTGCCTTACGGGTAGCTTATTGGCCGGGGCATCGACAGGGGTATCGTTCGGGTTAGAGGCCGGCTTGGCACTCGCCGCTTTCTTACGCTCGTAATCTTGGCCCCCAACTCAGAGATGATCCTAACTGAATCAGTCATAAGTATACGAATATCGGAGAAGATCATGCAGATAAAAAGGACGGCAAGCGAGAAGTCGCTAGGAAGACTGAGGTAGGAAAATTACAACTGTTTTAATAGTGTAATTAGATCTAAATCTGTAACTAGAAACATATGATGGGTTGGCTCTGTTCTTACATGTAGGAAAAAAAACTACATAATACCCAGAAAACAAAACACCATAACCGCTAAATACCGGAATAAAGACCACAATCGCAAAACTCCAGGGAAAAAATACAGCCGTCACCCATACAAGCAAACCAAGAACACCGTCGCCATGCAGGAAAAGAAAATGATTACCATATATCTGGCCGTAAGAGCTTTCTGAACTCCTCTAACTTTAGTGACGTCCATGTTTGCCGAAGCCTTCGCAAGAGTAGCATGTGCTGATTAGATGTTGGGGCACCGCTGTAGTGATCAACCTACTTGCGGTGGTTGATAGCGGTCCAGCCAGATTTGGCAATCTTGTTGCCAGAAGAATTTTTAAGATGGAGGATATTCTTCTCCTTATGAGGTTCAGCGGAGGCGGGGGCCGGGCCGGAGCGTTGACGGGGGCATCAGTGGGCTCGAGAGTGGACTTGGCGCCGGCGGCTCTCTTGCGCTCGTAGTATTGTCTACGAGTGGCGTCACGCTTTGCGCGACGCTCGATAGCAAGACAGTGCACCAACCGTCCCATCTCCTCGATATTCTTGTCCCTGTTGGCTGAATCACCATATTAAGTTAGCCGCCGTCATTATCAATTAAGTATCATCCATAATTATCAAAATCATGGAATAAACTCAGGAAATCGGGAAATCACGATTAAGACTAACCCAGTTTCTGTTGAGCGTTGGAGAGACGCTTGACGAAATGTGCGCTCTTGATCTCCAACTCCTTCTCGAAGTCGGACATTTCGCTGAGGGGACGTCTGACGGGGGCTGGCCTGTTCTTGACCAGCCGACGCATCCCCGGAGAGTCGAACGCGGAGTGAGCCGCCGCAGTACTGGTTATTGCTATTGATCTCATTAGCATAAGCAGTGCGGAGAGTAGAACGGACTTACACAATTCACGGCCTGCTGAACAAGGTGCTCAAGTTATTCCTCATGGGAGGTTGAGGCTGCTGTCTTGTACGATGGACGCGTCAGCTACGCGTCACCAGTAGACAGTGCTCTGGATTGAGAGGAGACTTACTCATTGCTAAAGTGGTGTAGTGATAATCCGAGGGTCAATGAGTTGGGTTTTCAGACGTCGGTTCTAATGAGAGGACTGTGGACTTGTTAGCGGGTTGTAAGACGCGTTGAATGGGCACTTGAAGATCGAGATGAAACTTACTGACTGTAAGATCCAGTGTTGAATAGAGGTGATTCCGTCATTGATGATGATCTGATCCAATTTGGATTAGCTTGACGGATGTCGACCCCAGTGAATTGATGGTCGTGTTCATGGACGGGGCACCGGGTGGTGTTTGCTGATGGGATGAAGTAGATAGGGGAAGTAGCATGAGGGTAAAGGAAGAGAGTAGAGGGAGAAATCTGTTAGCTGACTGGTCAAAACCGCCCTATTTTGAATTGTTGGAGGAAATCATCGTAGCGGGTGACATGGGTGGAGATGTTCATGGCGAGTCACTCGGAGTAGGGAAGATCTCCTATGTTGGCTTGAGGGTTGAAATCCGTCTAATTGCGGTTACAGAATACTTAGATCTTGTACAACAAGTCTCAAGGGGTGTTATGCACTTTAGACTACGGAAATGGTGATGGTCTCACAGGGGACCGGGGTATGTTCGTGGAAGGTAACGTAATTCTAGGAATTATACGTATAACTATCAGTGAAACTTAAAAGCACTGTAATAGTAATCTCCATCGATAATCCTTAAGCTACGAGCCTATCATTATATTCTTAACCGTGTACAAAACCAGTCGATCAAACACATCCCATCCCTCGCCCCAACGCTGTAGTCATCACCGGACGTCCTCCAGCATCAACAAATCCACTTCACCATCGCGGACAATCCCAAGCTCAAAATGGCCGGGGAGCCCTTGACTTTTCGCTGCCTCTACCTCACCTTGATCCTTATCTATCTCACCTATGACTTAATTCTCCGTTTCCTGGGTTTCCTCATAGAGGTGATCGACCTCCTCTTGCAACTACTTATGTTTGTCGTTGCCGTTGCCTTTGTACTCGTACTCATAATCCGCGGTAAAGAGTATATTTACTCTTCCACCGGGAGCTTAGAGAGCTCAGGGAGCCTAGTATTTGTTTAGAGTCAACATTCATGTCCAGCACAATAACCTTGATACTCGATATTTGTAAATTCTAATTCACATAATACTATCTTCATTAAATCAAAGCTTCAAAGTCTTGTAGTAATATTTACTAAGCAGAAAGAGCTCTAGAAAATTCTAAATAAGACCCCTACGATTGTTTTCACCCGTGTATCCCTCCGTGACGAATGACGTTTTGCTTGGACCCCCACAATGTTGCCCCTCGGCATCCTCCGGGGGTCCAATCCAAATTACATTCTTTCTCAAAATTTTCTACATCACATCGGCAGCAGCTCCGAATATTCGTCCGAAAATAACACACCATATCCAGCAACCATCAACATGCTCAGCCTCCATTATCTTCTCCCGCTAGCTCTAGTTCTATTCTACCCAGCCTACATCTTCATCTGCCGGATCTGTATCGCCATTACACTTTTTCTCACACAGTTCCTTATATCCCTTCTGTTCCGGATGCTCGGGGTTTTATTCTTTCTTGCCATCCTACTTATTGGTATCATCTTCATCATGGCTCGGAACGCTGCGCCATCTCAACCCAAGCCTGAGACAACGGATTCCTTGGGTAATTCAGAGCCAATATCCGGAAATGGAGAGATTTCTACGGTTCATCCGCCTCCGCCGAGAGCTACTTTGACTATCGTTTTTACCGATCCTACCCGGAAAGGCTCGTAATGTCAGGGCTTGGAAACCACCTTGGTCTCCGTTGCACTCGCTGTCTATTGGCGGCCAATGCCCACCGGGTGCGAGTTGCATCTTCACCTTCTGTGTACATATCTGGTTCATCTGTCGTGGACTCTTCTTTACTTCCATCCAATCCTCTTCCTCCATCTTTACATCCCCTCTGCAACATACCCATTCAACACATTATCAGCATTCAGCTCCACGGCTTTACCAACTGACTCAACTGACCTCTTTTGGTTATTGTCCGCTCCTCACGATCCTCCTATACCTTAAAATGTTTCTCTTGGAGCCTTGGGGATGACTTCCTCCGGCTGCACAACCTCCGCCAAAGTCGCAACTCAGCTTGACCCGCGAGGGGCCAGTCAGGCAGTTCTCAAATAACAATCGTACAGTTCTCCGCCTTCATTGCACCTGTTGTTTCTCGCGTGTCCTCCCACACGTTATCAAGTACCACAGCCGTCAACCTCTAGTTATTATTGCTTCTTTGGTGAATCCTTTTGTCATTTAATCTTCAATCCTCTGACCAATTACCTGCTGGTCCTCCTAGAACCTCTGAGTCGAAGATGTATACTATCGTGCCCCGGACTGGGGACAGCTAGTTAATAATACAATCAAAAAAAAAAAAAAAACATCTGAGTCGAATTTTACCTCCAATCTCTATTTTCTCGATCCTCAAATCCACTCAACCTCGGACATGATACCCAGGATTACAAACTTCGACTGTCTACCACATCGACGACGATCTTCCAACCAACCTAACAAAAACACGGTTATCTTCAACTTTCAGAAATGTCCTTTCACTCTCCCGACCTCCGGATATACCCTACGATGCAGAAGTATCAACCATTACAAGTCTAACGCTATGTTAACCTACGACCTACATCTTTCAATAGATACATCAACGTCATTACACAGCGTGTCTCCGTCCTCCATTAGACTCGCCTATACAAAGCTCAAACGGGAATCACGACGATTGACGCTCCATGACCCATTCCGCGCTAAAACAAGTTATTGGCAACCCTACGAGCTATTTATTAGAGTAGATGCGCAGCGTCCAACAAGGCCACCAATTCCGCTAGCCAACCCGCCCTGCATGCCCTAGCTGATGCCCGGGGAGCCTACCGAACCACAAGACACCACAACAGACTATCTGACACCATTGCCCACCACGGAAGGCAACGCATCTCATCTAGCATCACAATTTCTTCATGATGATTGGAGATGTTAAAGAAGGTGGGTTGTCTGCCAGCGCATATCAGTTGACAATTTGTGCTTCTAGGTTTCACTAGTTTCATCACGGTGCGAGCCTTGTGGGTTTCGTGAGGCCAGCGCTGAGGTATGTAGGTGAATAAATTCTGGTTCTCGCCCTTAATAAAGAAGATTCAGAGATACTACGCTGCAGATAACGATTCCTAAGAGTTCCATCACGCTCCGAAAAGACTGCGACTCATAGCATTATCAAAGACCTTTCTCAGACCCTTAATCTTCGCAAACCACTCTCAAATTCGATTCAAAAAAACCACGGCTCGATCTACTTAAATCCCGATCAAGCCACCATCAAGTAAACCCAACTCAGTCCCGGGGCCCGTCAAAATCACTCTCCGCCTCGAAACCTCAAAACCGAGATAATCTACAATCACAATGAAGAAACGCGACGTCCTAGTTATGATAATAATTCTTAGCTTCTTTTTCCTATTAGTAGTGGCAATAGTTGTCTACCGAGAGTTCATGAAGCTACTTCATGCCCGGTCGGATCTGGCGGATACAGAGGCTTCGTATTCTAGCAGTGAGATAAGTAGTGATTACTCTTCAAGCTCTGGATCATCTTCGGGGGATTCAGATTCGCGGGGATGAGGGGATGGTGGAGAGGGAAGGAGGAGGGCTGGGACTACCCGGGGGGGGGGGGAGGGGAGGGGATTAATTGAGGGGAATTGAGAGGAAGGAATAAGTAAGTGGGTTGGAATATTGTGGATGGGAATTGTGTTGAAGGTCTCGATGGGATGAAGTTTCATGGATGGGATAAAGTTTGGGATGAAGCTTAAGTTGGGATGACCGTTGGCATGGATGGCATGGGATGCAGATGTTTGGGGATGGGATGACCATGCGCGTGGCTATTTTTAATTCGATGTAACCCAACATCCCAGGGAGCCCAGGTAGGCTGAATATGGACAGTGATTATGGATCAGCGAGTACCTACCACTCAACACCTTTCAAGACGATGCAACGCGTACACAACTCGAAAACACCTTGAAGATTGTCGCGATAGTTAAAGAGAACCGTGAGTCTTTGTCAGTTCAATCCTTTCGGCCCGATAAGCTAACGGGTTCTCTGCAGAAGCTATCTACCCGAAGCTCAAGCTCCCAAGCCAAAACCACTCCCGCCCGTCAAACTAGATAGCCGTTGCCGAATCCCGCCGCCGCCAACGCCGAGTTTCCGCTCCTTGTCTCCTAGCTCCCCCGAGCAGCGAGCTCCAAAGCTCCCCGCCCCGCCCGTGCCCTCTCCACCGCATCCAGGCTCCACCCCTCAGATGCACCACTACAATGCAGCGTAATCTAGTAATAGCAACAATAGTGATAGTCCTATTCTTTGTTCTCGGCCTCGTATGCGGGATTCTGTATTGGTTCGGGTTTGCGATGGGGGGTGCAAGAAGGAAGGTTGTGGTGGCACAGTCGTCGATTGAGAGTGGAATTTATAGCAGTAATGATTCGAGGTCAGAGAGGAGATAAGAGAGAGAGGGGAGGGGTGCCTAAAGATGGGGGTGGCGGGATGGGGAAGATGACGGGGGCCTTTTTGGTTATGAAGTAATGATGTGATGATTGGCGTTGATGTTTGGACTGTATTTATCGATGATTGAAAGTCAATTTACGCGTGCGTAGGAATCACGCGTGTTCTCTGATCAGATGAATTGGCGTAAATTAAGTCCCAAGACGAGCGCTGAGGTTGGTCCAATTGACGCGGCATACATGAGGCACATATGCTTTTGCACATGGGCTTGTGTTAAGAATTGCCCTTTGTCATTGTTGGTTTATGCTGATGATTTCGGCATCATGAAGCTCCGCTCTGGAGATGGAAATGTTGGGAGATACTCAGCCATTAGGCATAAGCTAGCTGCATACCCCACAGCCCCGATGTACGCACTCACCCGATTGATGGTCCTAGTTGAAATCATCGGGAATAGAACTGTCTTTCTTAATCATACAAACTCATTCATCATACACCCCATCTACTGATCACTTCTCCCCGCACTCCTCCTCTTCGGCAACATAACATTAGGATCCCACTCCCCCGGCTTAAATCCCCTCGCCTTCCCCTCCTCCGCCTTAGCCCAAGGATCATGATCCCTAATCCCATGCGCCCTGTGATTAGTATTCTCACCAGCTACCGTCTCATGCTCGACATTATTTCCCCCCAGATCCGCCGCCACCTCTCCTCTTCCCACCTTCTGACCCCTCTGTAATCCCGAATCATTCGCAAACTTGGTATTACTTTCCAACACCGAATCCGGTGGGGGGTGTGGTCCGACATTTAATAGACTGGGCTTAGCAGCCCATCTAGCATCTGCCAATGCTGCATTCTTTTGTAACATTTCCTTCCTGACTACATCTTGGATTTGTTCTTGGATTGTCGGTGCGGGGATACGGGTTGCGCGTAACCATTGGTGCCATTGGGGTGATACCGCTGAGGCGTAGTCTACCCAGTCTTTGTTTTTGTCTTTGAAGACGACGGTACGGCGCGGGCGGGAGGCGTTAAGACGGTCGCGGAATTCCCAGAAGGTGTTTTGTTGTAGGTCCATGCCTGGAAAAGGTTAGCGGGACAGAGAGGAGGGGATAGAGAGAGAAGGAAAGAGTACCGATGAAGTACATTTTGCGCCATGGGTACCGGTAGGAGCGCCAGGTGTACCATAGCTTTTTGACGGGGCTTAGTCCTTCGGCGAGGTATTCTTTGACCATGATGTTTCGACTGGTGATGTTTCGAGTTGTCGAGTTGGTGATTGTGATGCTGGGAGGACAGGGCGACTTTCCCAGTGACGTCGTTAAGGCTACTTTGACATGACAGCTTGTGTAACCGCGGCTTTACCCATGCTCCGCTACATTAGCTTACCCGGCGATCTTTCCGGATATCTCCATCTGCGTGCAACTGCCGACAAAAAGCTCTCTTTAAGGCATCTTGAACGCCCTCGAATTCCGGCCACATTCGCTACACGACTCCTCGAACTCGCCCTCGAATTCCCGGCCACCCACTTCGGCATACTACAGACAACGTACTCGCTACCATGTCATCAATCCCGCGGCTCTTCTTCCGCGCGAACCTCCCCCGTCGCCCAGTAACACCCCGCTTCTTCTCCACCGCCGCACCACCCCCGAAACCGTCCCTCTCCCAGCGCATGAAGCAGCTCTCAAAAGAATATGGATACTCCGCCGTTGCTGTTTACCTCGGTCTCTCCGCTCTCGACTTCCCCTTCTGCTTTTTGGCTGTTAGAATGATTGGAACGGAAAAGATTGCAGAGTATGAACATACCATTGTCGAAGGTGCAAGATCGTTATACCATGCAGCGGGTCTACCGGGTTGGGAAAAGAAACAGGTGGAAGAGGAGGAGAAGAATCATAAGGCTGCTAGTAGGTTACGCTTCTGAAGGTGTGGGTTATTGAAACTGATGTATTGTGTGCTTGCTATAGCTATCTGGACGGAACTCGCCCTGGCGTATGCGATTCATAAGAGCTTGATCTTTATTCGAGTTCCTATCACCGCCGCGGTCACCCCTAAGGTTGTTAAGACACTCCGCAAGTGGGGTTGGGATATTGGAAAGAAGGGGGGACTTAAGAATGCGGTTAAGGGAAAGAAGACTGTGGAGTAGGAATAATACCCTGGCATGGCGGTGAAGGACGGTGATTTGTCAGACGGAGGGCAGCAGGAAGCTACAGGCGTTATAGGATGTACGATACTCGACTCTACCTTTAAGGGAGCATTAAGATACCACCAGCGGGATTGTTTTTATGTATACTAGATTCCCATTTTGTTTGAGCGATATAGAATTTGTTGGTTGGGTTCATTACTCATTAGAGATTACGGTTTACGGATTTGGATTAAGGGATTATAAAAAAACAGCATCAGTTTTGTTTCTACCTTAAACAACCTAATTCCCCAAAGGTATTGCTAATCTAAACTCATGCAGTCTATATCGATCTCTAACAACAATCTAGTCAACCAAAATTCGAAATTCGAACCTGCGATTCATAATATAGCAACAACCATCTTCTGCTCCCGTTCATTCTCCAACCTCACAGCCACAACACTTGTCATCTCCCCGCTCCCATCCCACACCCACCAACACGCCACCAAACTCACCCCCGAAAACCCCGCCGCCGCCGCAAACACATACCTAAACCCCATCGCCCACGTCCACTTCATAGCCCCCATAGCCGCACTCAACACATCCAGCCCCGCCCCCTGCAACATGACCGCTTCATTACCTCCCCCCAGCACCAAATTCTCTATCAGCACCGGAATATCCCCCATATGGAACCACAACGGCACCACCGCCTCCGTAACCTAGTAATCGCCTCCTCCTTAACCTGATTCTGCAAAACACTCGCATAAACAACCACCGGAATACTCCCTCCAACATTCCGCGCCGAACTGAGCAGCAAAGTAGCAAGTCCAAGATTCCGATCTTTACAAGCGAGCTGTATACAAACCACTAACGCAACCGAGACCCAACCTGTAGCTGCCATGGAAAGGCATGATAACCCTACAGCCCTCGGTAAACTGGTGGGGACGACGATGGTTAACAATGCGTCTGCTATGGTTTTTAGGAGGCAGCCGTAGATGAGACACTTGTTGGTTGAAAATAGACGGTGACGGCCTATGAGCATACCGGCTAAGAATCCTGCCACTGGATTAGATGACAATCCAGTTAGCCACCTGAGAATATTATGGCCACTTACACCCATCATGTCGGAGGAAGTAACATACCAGCAGCAGCACCACCCGCCGGTGCAGCCATTAACCCAATCCAAACCGGATCATCATTAAAAATCGCCCCCAATTCCATAGTGCAAAATACAGCTGCAGCAAAAGTCCCATACCAGCTATTACTTGGATTAGGAGGATCATTACTACATTTCTGGTGAAGAGTTGGTGTTCTAAGAAGGGGTGGGGGAGAGTTTCCATTCCCATATGCAGAGGGAAAGAAGGAAGATGATGCCGAGGATGAGGGGGATTAAGGTACCAGCGGAGGACCAGGGGTAGAGCACACCGCTCAGCTCGAGCTTATGGGAAGATCTTTGAAGGAAGAGAATGGCAATGCAAATGCTCTTACCGGGAAATAGAAAATAAAGTCCAAAAAATCGTCAACACATTCAACCCAATCCCCACGTACCAATTTATCCTAAAACCCAACATTCGTCCCGGTTGATATTTCACCATCGCCCCACCTATCACCCTTATTATTAGCCACAATCGTCCCCCATTCCAATTCTCTCAAAATCACTCAGCAAAAAAACTCACCCGTCAGCGCATCAAAAACCACCCAAGGCATAATTCCAAGTTCCAACACCGCCTGAGCCCTTCCTCTCTGGTTTTTCGGCACAATCTCCGCCACCGCCGCCATAGCAAGATTCCCGGCAGCTCCTCCTATCCCTTTTAATGTCATACCTACTATTACTCCATCTACGCTTTTTGAGCATACTGAGATGATGGTTCCTGTCATGGAGATAAGGGCGCCATAGATGAAGAAATGGCGACGGCCGAAGATGTCGGAGAGTCCGCCGGCTATGGGCATTATGACGGAGATAGAGTGTGTGTAGCTGGTTAGGAGCCAGGTGTAGTAGGGTTTTGGACCTGGATGGGGTTAGCTGGGATTGGTGAAATTTGAATCGAAGGAAGGCGCCAGGGGGGCAGCAGGTGCAGAAGAAAGTTGGAATAGGAGAAAAGAAAGCGGGATAATGGATTCTTCTGGATTCATCGCCAGTAATAGAGAAAACAAGAGGTGAGGTAAAAGCTTCAGGCAGGTAGGTAAAGTCTCAAGAGGGAGAGAGACCGGGAGGGAGTAATACCGAGTTCTATATTGATATATTTCAAAATAGTAGCCATACAAGCACCCTGCTGGAAACTAGTTGTATAGGCCAAAGCCAACGCTATGCATGCCATCCATTTAGCATAAGTCATACCTGGTTCACCTGGAGATTCATCGATTATGGTGGTGGTGGGTTCTTGACCAAAATCTGGCTCGTTACTTGTTGATAGCTGCGGGTCTGGTAATGATGTTTCTGGTAGTCGGTGGTTATGATGGGTTTTGGTTCGACCGTTGTTATTGTTCCTTTGCTATTCTCTCTATTGTTGGTATTTCGTGTTTCGCTTTCGGATAGCGACATTTCTGGCTTGGCTTCTAAGTAAGTATAAGTTATTTTGTTCTAGAAAACCTGCATATGCTGGTAATTATATGGGTTTGAAAATTTGGTACGTACCGATAGAAATTATGATAATATGCATACGAATACGCATTCCTCGGGGAGCCGGCGTGCGCTATTCCAAAGGTTCCGGTATTTGGGGACCCGGGACCGAATTGGCTGGAAATTCAGGAGTAAGTACCAAAGTACCAGTGCCGCTTAACATCCTTCATGGGATTGTAGACTGTGCCTTGAGAGTGATGGGCTATGTTTTAGGCTTTTAGCTGGGCTGGCTTATTGTTACACAGGATCAAGACGTTGAGGCTGGAGCTGAGAGAAATAAGCTTCTCGTATGTGGAAGCCTATACGAGGCAGGTTTGTTCTTGAATAGATCGGGGCGTTTAAGGTTGACAAGGCGGGAAGGTGGAATTAAACATTTTGCTGCTGGTCATTTTTAAGTGCTGGTTGCTTTGAATGTATGTACATCTTATTTAGTTTAACGGCCATGTAATGTAGATAAGTACATTCATATGGACGAAATGCTGGTAAGTTGTAGCCATCAGTGCGCACGTACATACGTACCTACCTGAGTGCTTTTCTGTCTGGTTCTTTCGAAGTTTTGAATTAGCGTGTACGGTGCAAGAAATCACAATATTTAAGTAGCCTTGTATACTTACTTTCTGCTCTCAATTCATAAGTCCCTGAATCTGGTACCCAGGACCCTTGAAAATTACTCGCTGACTCATCCCAATACCCGGGGTTTCGGAGACCGTGGTCCTTTCGGTCATAGGACATCGTACTTAGCAAATAACAACTGGTCATGGAATGTATGAACTTTGCGGCTATTGGCTACCTGAGTCCCTGCTTATTACTAACGAATAATATGAACCGCAATTGATCATACAAACTGATACGGCGTCGATAGCACTAGAGTTAGGACTGTGTTAGCCTGTCTGTAACTGTTATAGGCTGTTCCAGCTTCAATAAAATCATTAAAACAATATATTTGCAAACGGTTACGAGAAGATTGAGAGGTGATTTACCGCTAAAAAACAAACAAGATATCAAGATCTACGAAATATTTAGTTAAGCATCAAAAAATTGATTTACAATCTTCCATAGCGAAACAAATACAAAATACAGTACCCAACAAAAGCAACTTCAAGCAAAGAAAACGCCCATTAAACTCCAAACCATTCAGACCCAACGAAGAATGCCATCAATAAACACCTGACCCGCTAACCTGCCCAAACAAACGTAATTAACAGATCAGAAACCTACCCCGCCATCCCTAGTACTCCGCTCCCTCACCCCAAAAAGATCGCCAACAGCACCACCGTTAAAACCACCCCGAGAATCAATAACAAAACACACATCCGATTCCTGGCATTTCTCTGATACTTCGCCGCCCTCCTCAACTCCAAATCCGCAGCTTTATGATCCTGCCTCACCCCCGCCACATTATTCTCGACCACATCCAAACTTTCCCCCTGCGCCGTAACCATCGTCCCTAAATCCCGAAATATATCATTCAACTCCGTTATCCCTCTTTCAATATCCCTTATCTCCTCCTCCCTTTGTATTATCAAAGACTCCTGAAACTCCACCTCCTCCTGCCCCGCCAGTGCTGCTGCTTGTGTCTGCTGGTGCACCAACGCCACTTGCACCTCGCCCCCACTCGATTCATCCGTGTAGCGTTCCGGGTCCTCCTCATGAATCAGCCTTTTCGTAGCCGCCACGTACTGCCTATTCTTCTCCATCGACAACCTCTGCACACTCTGAAACTCCGCCAGCGCCGCAGTCAACTGACTTTCTAGTTTTCTCTGGGTAAACTTCATTTGCGGCGAAGGATCCTGCCAGTTTTTGACTCGTTTAACCCCATCTGTAACATCGCGGAAACCGTCGCGGGTTGAGTCGAGGAGCGAGGTAATATGTGAACGAACGGCTGAGGTGTCTTTTTGGTGCCGAGGAGGGAGAGGTGTCGGTTCAACTGGGTTATGTTGCTGGTTAGTGTGAAGAGTCGGGAGGAGAGAGAGGAGGTTAGCGAGGAGAACAGGGGGTCGTCGTGGTAGCTGGACTGCGATTCGAGGGTGGAGAGGTGGTTGAAGGACATCGTGGGGTGGAGAGGTGTGCGCGGGGGAGCTGCGATGTAGTGTCGGGGAAGGAGCTTGGGGATGGGAGAGCCGCTGAGGTCACTGTGCTTGGGAGGTGAACTCCGGGCAGGGATGGTAGAGCTGGGAGCTTGGACGTCGAGCTGTGCCGGTTCGGATGGGAGCTGTCGGAGATGCTGTAGCGAGGTAGCGAAGGCGAGAGGGTAGGATCGCGAGGTGGATAATGGCTGTATAATCTAGCGACGAGAGCTCGTGAGTTGGTGCAGAAGCTGTTACGTGTAGGAAGTCGTAAGGGACGCGTAAGAGAGGTGAGTCGCTGTTTGGAGTTCCGTCTGAGGTTGGTTTCTGCTTCGTTTGCGGTAGTTGGGAATGTGGATGGCGGAGTGGAGAATGCAGCTGGTGTACTTGTTGTGGTGGAGGGGCGTCGGTCGCGGAGCTCAAGCAGCAAGCTCGCGACATCAACAGCACCACAGCACCGGCGCCACGGCGATAGCTTATGCACCCAAGCTCCCTGGTGGATTTTTGGACTTTCATTTTTCTACCTAATATTGTGATTTAAATTGGAGAATTTTCTTTTCTTCAATACAATAATGGATTACATTTCACTCTTCATAGATGCGCACTTTCTTTCAATTTAACATAACCATGCACGTGACCTTCGTTTTCAAAAACAACACTCGTTGTCGGCCCTCGAATCAAACGTAAACCCCCGAGGCTACATGCAATACAAATCCTACTGGAGAATATAAAATGTTAAATGATAAGATTCGTCACCGCATGGCAAATGGAATAAATCTATTGACTCGCTGAAGGTCCTTCTGAGTAAATACCGGCGGCCATCGATTGGATCACCGGACCAAGATGCACCATTGCAGCATGTAGCCCAGAAACTCCCAAACCCCGATCGATCATGTAGCTTCAACAACGTGACGTATTCTGTGTCATATTCCATACCGTATTACACTGTAGCTCCAAAGTTCGAAACGTGATCATATCTGGTGCACCCCACGAAGCAGAAGATTCCATGGTGACCATTAACCCAGCGTTGTTGTCCATGGAAGTCCGATGTCAATACTTTGAGGATTACATAACCAGCCTAACAGACGTCATTTCATGCACGGAAATCCCCAGAACATCAGCTGGAGCGGATGAAGGTGGTTATGCATCAATTTAAAGTTGATCCTAGTCCCGGCAAGTTGGTTTACTAGTCAATATATTATGTATGGTACACAACCTTATTTCTGACACCTTGATGGTTGCAGAAACATTGTTGGGTAGGTACAGACTGCGCTGAGACATCCAGTCCACCTAAATACTTACTAGCGCCTGACATTTCCATAGGGTTCCGCCTAGGGCTGATCATTAATCCGCTTTAGTCTCGGCTGTGGGTACCACGTTGTTTACCGAATCGCAATCATCAAGCCAATCCTACAAAAAGCCGACAATGATGTAAACTATTACCACTTTTCAATATGCTTCTACACTGGCTGACCAAGCTACCTACACACTCAGTTCACCATTCAAAAAGGTCAAGATCTCCAAATATTACACTCACTTGCATATCTTCAGTTTTTCGGCACGTCAATATCAAGCCTCTGTACGACACCTCAATTAGAGATCTCGTATCGAAAGATGTAGAGAGTAATCAACCTCCGGAGTTCCTATACGTATATAATCTCACGTGTTTCTTCCCAAAGCGGGGTTTAGTGGAGTCAACAACCTCACCGCCATGATGCCATCTCAAACATTGATATAAACATCCTCCCTCAACGCCCATCCAGAGTCCATACACAACACCTCCAAAATCCCCAACATCTCCACAATTCCCAAAATCTCACAAAACCCCATCCACTCCCATCTATTCCCCCTCCCCATCCTCAAACTACCATCACAACCATGGCTCCCCTCGTCTGGTTCATCCCCGGCGCCTCCTCCGGTTTCGGCACCACATTTCTCTCCTCGCCCTATCGCGGGGGGACGTGGTAATCGCAATCTCCCGCACCACCACCCCAAAACCCATGCTGCACCTCATCTCCCTCGGCGCAACCTGCGTGGAACTCGACATCTCCTCAAAATCCTCAGTTTCCACGGTGATCCAGACGGTACTAGAAAACATAAACGGATTGATATTTTATTGCTGAATGTCGGGTATATACTAGAGGGTATGGTGGAGGAATGTAGTGGTATTCTACCCCCGCCTTATCCCCATGACCATAAGCCATCACTCCCTCGTGGATGCCGATAGCTCAATACAGCAGCTGACGATTTTATTATCACTATAACAGAGGCGGAGGTTCTCGTCTAATTCACCACCAACGGCATCTCCCAACTCACCCTCCCCCGACACATTCTCCCCTCTATGCACTCCCATCGTTCCGGCACCATAGCCATCCTCAGCTCCATCGGCGCCTATTCCGCAACTCCGAACTGCACCCTCTACTGCGCCACAAAGTCTGTGCTCTCCATCTTATCCCTCGGATTATCCCGCGAAGTCTCTTCTCTCGGCATCAAGGTGATCAGTATCGAGCCGGGGTATTTCCGTACCAACTTTTTGGCTGGGGGTCACCGGGTGCAGGCGCAGAAAAGGATAGGGGATTATGATGGAGAGGCGAGGGTAAGGTTTGATGAGGTGGATGGAAAGCAAAAAGGGGATGTGGAGAAGGGCGCCAAGGTGGTGGTGAAGATGCTGACGGGAACTGGAAGAGCAGAGGGAAAGCAAATGCCGAAGAGACTGGTGTTGGGGAGTGATTGTGTAGGGGCGGCGGAGGGGTGCTTGGAGGAGCAGAGGAGGGAGTTGGAGGAGTGGAGGGAGGTGAGTTTGTCGATGGATCATGAGGATGTGTAGTAGGCACACAATGGGATGGAGATGTGATCACTGGTCACTAATGAATTCATGAAATTGTGAAACATTTTTTTGGTATTTGATTGAAATGAAGTAATTAACAAATGTGTTGTTGATCTCGTATCAAAAAATCTCGAGAGCGAAAAATAATGCTCTCGTAAACCAGCCTACTGTTTATTTGCCAATATGGCAAAAACAGTTATTTTCCCCGTATGATATCCTCCAGAAAAAAAAAAAAAAACAGCAGAAGTAAAAAAACAGAAACTCCCAAACATGCATGGTACGTATTCGTATGCCGCAAAAGAACAACAAATAGAAGACCCCAAAGTATTCGCAAACTAATAGCAGAGATGAGCGAAAAAAAAAACCAAAGAAAAAAACAACGAAAGGCAAAAAACATCACCCTATCGCTATGTGAACAAACAAATCCCGTAAAACACCTAACCTTATCACCCTAAAAACTCGCAGGACTACTTACACATAAACCATTGTTAAGCTACTTAAAGCGAAACAAGGGAAGAGGGATCCTGGCAAAAGTCGACACGAACGTGTCTGAGTCTCATAGGATCGCTAGCAATAGCAGCATTAAAGGCCGCCTTCATGAGGATAGCATCCTCAACACTAACCATCACCAAGTGGCAGCTGTTTCTGTTCTCGTTAGGAGTTACCTGCTGAACGTAGCGTTGGAAGACACTGTCACTTCCAATCATTTGGTCGTGAACCCAGCGGGAAATCTCGGTGTTTGACATATCCTGTGGGAGGTCCCTGATGACGAGGGCGCGAGTGTCGGTCTTGTGCCAGCGACGCAAGGGAGTGAGAAGCTTTGGCGGAACCCGGCGGTACACAACTCCGGTTCCCAAAATTTTGGAATGGGCAGTTTCGTGGTATGAAGCAAACCTGTCCGCAGATTCTTCATCGACAAAATAAACCGTCGCCATCGCCTTGACGACTTTCTCCATGATCGTCATCATTTTAGGCTCGGAAGATTCGGAATCGCTATCGTCGTCGCTATCGTCATCGAAGTCGCTCTCCACCTCGCTATCGAAAGATTCGCAGGGCTCTTTGTACTTGGGTGACTGCTCTTTCTCATCCTCATCCTCCTTATCGTCCTCCTCCTCCGCATCGCTCCTTTTAACTTCCTTGACAACTGGTACCTCTCTGGGAACTTCGGTCGTGCTGTGCCATAGCACGATGCTATGAATGGGGCCGCCCTTGATCTCGGCAGCAAGGTTTTTCCAGTTCGTGATAGGAGGAAGGTTGTTAATAAAACAACCAACGCTCGCAGGATCGAGGGGACCTAAATCCTTAGGGTGGAACTGGGCCTTCGCAGATGTAAAGTAGGACCGAGCGCTCAATTTTACTGGGGCAGACGCAGGTTTGGCCGAATAGTTATCGCGATTCCTTGAGCGTTGAGAGGGGTACTGAGGCTGGACAGACTTGTGCTGCTGACCATTTTGCTGCTGTTTCGGCGCCTGTCCGTCGGCATTTTTCTGATTTCTGTTCTTAGCAGATTTCGGCTGCTTGACGTCGGAGATACGGGCTGCCTTGTTGGAGTTGCCGGCAGCGGCCTGTAGCGGTGCAGTGGGCTTGATATCCGCAGTGACAGGAGTGGCTTTCTGAGTAGGCTTTATCTCCATAGGCACGGCAGGCTGGATCTTAGGGCCAACAGGAGTGGCCTTCTGTAGTTGAGGAGCTTGGACCTGAACTGCCATGGCAGGCTTGATCTGCACAGGCGCAACAACAGTAGAATCCTGCGGAAGGATAGGCTTCGGCTCTGCTTGAGGCTTTACAGCAGTGGTTGCAGGGTGGGCAGGCTTCGTGATGACTGGCGCAGGAGGAGCCACCGGAGCAGGGGGAGGGCGAGCACTAGGCTTCACTTGCCCGAAGATGTTAACCGCGGGAATAGGAGCTGCAATAGGTGTTGGCCGCTTTCGTCCAAAGATGTCAACGTTGGGTCTAGGTGCAAAGTCCTGCGGGACAAGGATCGGTGCATCCAAGTGGTCCAAAGCAATGATCTCCACGTCTTCAGACTCTAGGCAGGCGTTGTGGTCCTGGCTTCCGGTGATGGATGTGTTGGTAGTCGAAACATTAGATCCACGGTCCTCCGGTTCAACGCTGGCACTGCGGGTGTCGTCGCTGTCGGAAGTCGAAATGGTACAATCACTGTATAGGTAGTTAGTTTATTTTGTCCAAACATAGTAGTCGAGAGTATATTGTACTTTTCAAAAGTAGTAGAAATATCTTCAGTGTCTGAAGGGGTGCTAAGGTTTTGCGAAGTAGTGAAGATGTTGGTAGAGTCTCTCAAAGCTTCGATGGGCGAAGCCGGGTAAGAAGAATCCCTGCCGATATTGGTTAGTTTACTCGTTCAGAAATAGTAGCCGGGCGTATCGTACTTCTCTGAAGGAGTAAAAATGTCTTCGCTGTCCGAAGGAGTGAAGTCTTGATCTGAAGAAGGAAAGACATCCGGGGAAGATGCCAAGTCCTCAGTCGACGAAGCCGAAGCGGGAGAATATCTATTGATAATAGTTAGCTGTCATAGTTCACACAGACAGTAGTAGGGAGTGGCATCTTACTCATCCGAAGTTGTATCCTCGAGAGGCCGCTGGATGACCAACAAAGCGGGGGTCTTTTCCGCAGAACGAAACTCCTGGGCAGGGGAAACATCAAGGACCACCTGTTTTCCGACGGGACGAGGGAACACGCGAAGCTCATGCTTGACGGCACGGCCACCGTCCGGAATCTGTGCGCTGATTTCCAGTTCATGTCCGCTCATGAGTAACTGTAGGATGGACGCAAGTAGCTGCTCAGTGTTGGAAAACTTGATAACATCTGGCTCCATAGAATGAACCTCTGCATGGGCGGTAGGAGGAGCGTCAACATTGACATAACCAGCAGCAGAAGCAGGCTGAATCATAGTCTCTTTAGGCATCAAGGCCTTTCCTAGGGAAGCAACGTGCTGCTGTGCCAACTGGTTCCTTTTGGAATCTTGGTGTTTGGAGGCCGGCTCCTTGACAGTAGGTTGTTCTTGGGGTTTGGTAGGATACTGGCGGGCATCGTGGTAGGTCTGAGGGACGGGGCGGGACTGAGAATCGTTATCCGAATTAAAGAGAGCACGCTCGCTCTGAAATTTGTCTCCGTCGACGGTGCAAGTAAACTTGAACTGCTTGCGTGTAGAATGGGCAGGTTGGGCATTTGCCATAACCCATTCGTCGCTGCTAGAGCCTGTGGTGTTTTTGTTCTGCTTCTGGTTGTTCTTGTTGTACTTTCCAGGCCTGTTGCGCTTGTGAGGAGGGAGTCTGTTGCGCTGTCCGGCCTTCTTGGATTCGGCTGGGACGTGGGAGGTGCGCGGAACATGGGCAGGTTCTTGAGGAGATGACATCGCGGTCGTGGTGTACTGAGTTAGCTAAAGTAATCTGTTTAGAATATTAGCTTGCCGTACTTTCGAATGGTTAGGTGTTGTAGTGATGAGAGATGGAGTGCTTGGCCAATCTACCTTATACGGCAAACTGCAGAGAGAGTTGCTCTCTGTGGTACAGACGGGAGTAGCAGTCTGAATGGGGCGGTCACGTTAGATAGAGAGTGAGCTTTACCGTAAAGTAGTGTGACTGCTGAGACGGTAGTAGCAGGTTGAATGGCGCGGTCAGGCTAGATAGAGGGTGAGCTTTACGCGGGGTAAACTAGCGTGTGTGTAATGACGTCGCGTAGTGGCGTGTCGAATCAAAGAGGTTCGCGTCTGAAGAAGGTAGCAGCGGGTATCTCAAACTGCAAAGTTAAAGTAGTTTAAAGACTAATCGTCGAAGCGTGTTGAAATGAATTAGGCGATAGAACTAGGCGTAAACGAAGGCGTCGGACTGAGAGCTAAGTGGAGGAAGGATGGTGGAAGATGGTGTATTTGTGGGGAAGAAGGAATCGAAACGCTTTAGACCTGTTCTTTGCGAGAGGTGAGGGGTAGAGCGGGGTTACTGCAACCTCCGAAACAACCACAACGCGACAACGGCGGCGACGAAACACCCAATTGTTTGCTAAACCAAGAGCTAGCCAGTAGGGCACTAGCAGCTGGTGTTACCCGTGCTTATTTCCACGAAATCAATACATATTCTACGATTGTCTGTTGGTTGAAACTCCCGTCCACCAGATGACACTACAAACGACGGTACGGGAAGCGGCTGAATTAATAGGTAGAAGCTTTTCGTTGTAAGTGCAATTCACTACATACCCATGTACCAAAACTTCAGAATTAATAGAAATATCTAATTGAAGGACCAATCGGGACTGAATCTTCTCGTTCACCCTTCTAAGGACCTTTTACGCGTCGCTTGAAGTTTTCGCGTTGGACCCCGGGGACTAGACGCGACACGCGTGATGCCTGGTGGTGCCAAGCCCTTGGCACTGGATGCTCGCAGGCCGGGGGTCCACTGGAGAAAACACCTAACTTTGAAATTCCGTAAACTTGTGAAACATGTCATAAAATACAACCAGCGTGCTACATATCACACAATTTTACTTTGTGCCCAAAAGATTGGCTAAGCCGATATGTGCCTTCCCTTGAACTTGTAGACCATGATCTTGGACGAACACGGCTATGCACATAGAATGTGCACTCTGATGGAATGTTGCTTGATATGAAACTCCTTTGCAGGTAGCCGGCTTTGTTCACTACATATGTAGGCATTGTTCTACTGATACAACCAATCAAAAACACAGTGCAAAAGTGAATTGAGAACTACCGGGAGTCTTCCAGAATGTTCTGAACATGAGAAAGAAAAATTCCAAAACAAAAAGAAAAACTTAATTCGATATCTACAGCAACATTCCTGAATCGATACGCACTATTGGACATACTAGAAGTACAAAGGTATGAAGCAAAAAATTCGGTAATAGCCACAAACTAATTATCTGCAAGGATATAAGAAATAGGGAATCCGGAAAAATATCATCCCATTACTCAGATGCATCCATCTCATCATCCTCCTTTTCGCATTGATCCCAGTTAATGAACTGCTGCCAATCCTCTGGTTCTCTTTTTCCCGGGGAGGGTACCTGTTGTCCTCTTTTATCAGGGCAAACATAATTCGGAAAAGGATGTCCTCCCTGCGGCATCGGCTGCAGCATCTGTCTGGGATGAGCCGCCATCTTTCCTTCAATCTGAGCTCTGCGGGCAAAATTCATAGCCATATATGCTACATCCCTCTCCCTACTACCACTTTGATACAAGCCTCCGAGATGACCAAAACGCTCACGGTAACTGCCCTTGGGTTCAACCAACGGTCCTTCTGCAGAAGTAGGTGTCGAGATTGGCTTCAAATCAGGTGTCAGGGCATGGAAAATCTCCTCCTCAGGTTTCGGCATACGCAAGTGCGTACTTCCATCCTGGTTGAACCATAGCAAAGGTGTCTGGGTTTCCTTTGGGTCTTCTTGTGGCGGTGACGGCGTATGGGGTTCAGGACTACTCCATGCAACAACCATGCCAAAGTCGTTATAAATGGCATCCTTCCCGTCGGGTACCTCGTTCACACCACTTGGGGGTGCTTGTGGTTCGGCTTGGACTTGGTGCTGTAGGTGACTGCCAGCGCGAGAAGTGGGAATACTACGAATAGCAGTGTGGGTACGGGGAGGTTGCTTCATAGGAGGCTGCATAGATTGCTGCACAAGCTTGATATAGTCCGAGTGAAGTCCTGGTTTCATGGGTGGTCCCATGGGCTGGACGGAGAGAACAATGGAATCTCCGTTAGTCATAACGTTGGAAGGAGTAGAATTGTCATGATTTTGCCTCTGTGCGGATTTGTCGGAGGTGGGCCGACGCACGTTCTTGATTTTGGCCATTGGCGGGATTGAGTGGATTGTTGGCTGGGAGGATTATTCGATAGTTTGCTGGTGATGAGTGAAGCAAAACAAAGAACCGGATGGCCCTTTATCTATCGTAACGATGTTGCCTATATCGTCATTAGTATTGGGTATTTAGTGCCCTCGATGGAGATGGAATTGGGGAGCCGCAGTCACACATATCAACCCCTCGCGTGCTGAAGGGTCGAAGGGTGGTTCTCGAGGGGCCAAGTTATTCCCGACATTCTGCTGTTTTCCGAAAGTCCTTGGGCATCAACAATCCTCGAGGGACTTCCAATACAGGACAATTAACGTCTCTCATGTGATTCTTGCTTGCTTTCGATTGGCATGAGTATCATAGACGGATAGTTGTCCGAGGAGTTTGCTTGGAAGAAGCGTTAGTTCTTTGTTCGTGGGGGTGCAAAATGTCACAAAAGTGTTGATTCCAGAATCAAACTTCAGTGATCCTCGCGAATGTTGTTAACCACAGCGGTATTGAGAGAAAGATTCCAGACAACCAATTGAAACTACACCTACAGCGGTTGAGCAAACTTTGATCTAGCTGGTCCCTCCGAAAAAATTCTTCGTCCACGTCTACTCTCCATCTTTCCCCCATCCTTCTCCCACACTCTCAACACACCGTCTCTTGCCCGATTGTGAAGCCCAACTTCAATTGATCACACGCTTCAATTGGAGGCCCAAGGTGATATCCACGTTTCTCCACATTGTTTGCCCAGCTACTCTAACAATCAACAGCTTTCTCAAGATGGCTACCCCATCTCCGTCAAAGTCCGCCAACTCGGGCTCGCGCAAGCTCGCCCAGGTGCCAGGAAACCTGACCCCTCTACCTAAAAGCCTCACAGCTCAGCTATCTCGCTCTCGTGCCCCCTCTGGTTCTGAGTCGGTTATTTCCCGCGCTGGCGACAACATGCTTCGCCGTCGGGTCATGGAGCTTGAGTGCGAAGTCAGGCAAATCAAATCTCACCATCAGATTGACAAGGAGGTCATGAATGACAAGATCCGGATGCTTGAGGAACAGATAGCAGAATACGAGGGGATGATTGAGGAGCAGGAGGCTGCTCTGGCCCAAGACCCGACAGAGTCTGAGGCGTACAAGATCATGTCTTCTTCATTGGAGGGCAAAATCCGAGAGCTCCTGGTAAGCAACAAGGAAGCTAACAACAAGATTCACGAGTTGGAAGCTTTGATCGGTAGAGGAAAGGCTGCCGAGCTGAAGAACGCCGAGTTAGTCAAGGAAAAGAAGGACCTGGAGTCGCAGATTACCAAGATTAAGGATTTTCACCGGCAGGACATGAATCGTGCCAGTGAAGAGGTAAAGGCGGTGAAGGGTCGTTTGACTGAGACTAGAGACGAGTGCGAGGCTTTGCGTGGTCAGGTTGAGGTAAGCGACCAAGCATTCCGATTGATGTCAACGGCCTGTCAGCTAACAACGTTATGCATAGCAACTGCAAGCAGCCGTCAGCAAACTGGAGAAGACACTTTCCGAGGCAAAGAACTCCAACACCAATCTCGTCCAAGACATCGAGGCCTTGCGTAATGAAGCTTTCAACCACAACAAGCAGCTCGATGACGCAAAGACTGAGCTCCAGAAGTCACAGGCGGAGGTTGCCCGTGTTATGGAGCACAACAAGACTCTGCTTGGCCGAATGCAAGACGCGATCCGAAAACAGATGTTCGAATTAGCGCCGGAGAACAACCAGAACGCCATTCTCACGAAATCTCGAGGAAATATCGGATCTCCTAGTAAGTACCATCATGCCCACCTTCTAAGATGGATTACTGACAAATTTGTTTTAGACCCCGTGATGGCCGAAAATAACACCAAGCCTCAGACTACTGCCGTGAGCGAGCCTGAACATCACGATGATGATGAAGTCCAACAGCAAGATGTTAACGACCATTACCAGAGTGATGCAGACTCTGAGGACTCCGAGGACGCTGTTTCCGAGTGGGACTTCGACACCAGCACCAAGATTGAGAACGACGCAGAAAAACCCTCAAATCTCAACTCATTGGTGGAGCTAAACTCTGATGTCCCTCAGCATACGGAAGACTTTGTGGAAGAGCAGCTCCGGCAGATTATGCAAGGGGCTCGCGATAACGTCCTTGCTGCAGACGTTTCACCGGACACCACTCGCAGACCTTCATCTGCAGCGTCGGAGTCCGGGGTGCTTGACGAACTTGAGTCGGTCTCTGCTCATTCATCGGTTTCAAAGAGCGCCCCAATGCCTCCGTGGAATGATGAATGGAACATTGGAGAACTTCCCGAACGCTTCGAAGAGATTCGAGAGATTACCTTCAATAACATTCCGGACGACGTTGACAACTTTGCGGCTGTCTTTAAGCAGTTGTCTACAGGTATGATTGAGCAGGTGGCACTTGTGAAAGGATGTCTCCACATCGTTTTCATCGATCCCGTCGCAGCTCGCGAGCAGTACATCGAGCTTTACCACCGTGGACTTTATATTCCAAAGTCTGGTGCTCCGCCTCAGACCAGTGCAACAAGTGTCGTTAATAGAGAGACCGGCATGGACTCTCTGGCTGACAACCGTGTCTTTTTGCCGCAGCCATTTGAATATACCCCATATTCGCGTCCTCCATCAGCCGCTCTACAGAAAGCTGTTAAAGAGGGTCTGACGAGAGTCTTGTTAATGCACGGAATGATTCCCGGCCTGAAGGTGCGCAAGGTTGCATCCGACATCATCAGAGGTGTTCCTGGTATCCCAAATCATGCAGGTTTCGTCTTTGAGCATATCCAGATTAAGGAGGAGCAGGAGCTAGTTGTTATTAGATTCACCTCTATGTTTCACTGCGCCCGAGTATACAATGGCCTACATTCCCACTGCCCCCAGTACAAGGATTTCAGGTTGGAATACGGAAAGGATCCATGCGATCAAGCTCCTGCGTGCGAGCCATCTTCAGCCGCGGAGCCTGCTCAAGAGAATGCCGAACAGCAAGATGAGGCGGAGGATAGCGAGGCCACACAGCCAGAGCACCGCCAGAAGTCGCCCAAGGTTAAGCAAGAACATAGAAGCAAGACTCCCGAGATTCAGTCACCAAAGCCAATTCGCGTCATGGCCCCATTCGCTCCGGACAGCACTGACTATGTTGAGCGTAACGCCGTTGCCGCCCCTGACGACATCAAGAAAGACATGCAGGAAGAAGAAGTTAAAGAACTCCTGGTCGAGCTTGCTAAGCGTGGAAAGGTTCCTGAGCGAATCCTCCGTGAGCAAGGAATACTTCCACCTGCTGTTCCACTTTGGGATGTGAATCCCCCAACCGAGAGCAAGCAGCGCTGGAATCCAAATGATATTCCTGCTTTCAAAGGAACTTTTATCGGCAACAAGAAAACCATGGTAGCTCGTCCTACTCCTGAGACCATCCCGGTAGGAACTCCAATCCCTATGGAAGATTACACCATCCGTACCGTTTGCATCTCTGGATTGCCCGAGCGGATGAACTACGCGACTCTCATGCCATTCATCAGGGGAGGAGCCATTGACTGTGTCCGACTCAATGTCCTCCAGCGTAATGCATTTGTCCTCTTCCTTCGTGCCAAGGATGCCATGGCTTACCGCGACTACCTGTTGGTCAACGAAGTCACCATCAACGGCCACCGCATCCGGGTTTTGGCTCCCAACGCGATCCGTTTGAACTCAATCCGCATTTACAATCCGTTCCAGGTCTTCCATGGTGGTCTTTCTCGCTGTCTCTTCGTCAAGGGTATCACCAGGGATATCTCTCCTGCCGTCCTCAAGATTGACCTTTCTCGTATGAACCCGACTATGAGCCTGGAGTACGAGTGTGTCATCGTCGGCGAGGGTTGTGCCAGAATTCGCTGTACTTCTATTGCTGTTGCGGAGTTCATTCATCATAACCTTCATAGACATTCCAAGTACGCGGGTGCTATTACAAGATACGAGTTGGACCCTTGCACTGGTAATGTCTTCACTATTGGTCACGACAATTAAGTTTCCTGCATGTGTCCTGTGGCTGTGAATATTTGAATATTCTGTACGAGGCGAATGTTATGGGAATGGTACGAATTTTAAAAGCCATTTAGAGGAAGATATGAGATATGATTGAGCAGATTTACTTGTTTCCTTGTTTTTTTACTCTAAACATCCGATGCCGTTCTACTGGTTCTGTTTCTTTTTCTTTTGGTTCAAAGCAGGCTTGTTCTTGATTGTCTGTACTGTAGGTAATCCACAATACCATGCTTACCCGAACCGAACATCATTACTAGCTTCTTGGGTCTACTCTTTTTCCGTAGTCTGTAATGCTTTCATAAAAAAACAAAGTTATTTATCAAAAGTAGCTTCCATTAAGAGCACATTGGGAGATGAAGAGGTAGTCAGCGTCATACTGCATCGCCCTCATCAACTCCCCAATGAGTTCCTGTTAAGAACCACTTCTGATGTTATTTTATCGCTATTATTATTAATATCCTCAACACGAGAAATTAGTCTAACAGAAGTGGCTTCCCCCAAGAGCCCATTGGGAAATGAGGGGGTAGTCGGCATTATACCGCATCGCCCCCCTCACCTCCCCAATTGATGCTTATGAGAAGCCCCTTCTGGTGGGCTAGTTACCTATATTGAACATATCTGATAGAGGAAGGAGTTAGGGGGACCACCGAATTTAAATACACAGGAGAATGACGAGTTTGGTCGATGTGATTAGCGTCGTATACATAACCAGGGTACCGGCCTTGGTTTTACGCGGCAAATGCTTTACGGTCATGATAGTCGACTGGCTATCAGCTGATGATTAGGAACGCAGTGGTAGGTAGGCTCTGTATGAAACTTGATCATACGCAACGTCATAGTTTCCTACGTGTTTGTTATCCGCGAAACCGGCTTTAAAAGTTACTTACTATTATTACCGCTCCACGGGCCGGTATATGCACGGAAATTGTGCCGCTGATACACTAGCAAATTCTCCTGTATATTTTAAACCCTGTGGTCTCCCTTAAACCCCTCCTCTGTCGAATATTTTCAGTATGGGTAACTAGTGCACCAGAAGGGGTTTCTCCCAAGCATCAATTGGGGAGGTGAGGGGGGCGATGCGGTATAATGCCGACTACCCCCTCATCTCCCAATGGGCTCTTAGGGGAAGCCACTTCTGGTAGACTAATCACTCATGTTCAGAATATTTAATAGCTGTAGTAAGAAAAAAAAAAGACAATCAGAAGTGGTTCTTAACAGGAACTCATTGGGGAGTTGATGAGGGCGATGCAGTATGACGCCGACTACCTCTTCATCTCCCAATGTGCTTTTGATGGAAGCTACTTTTGATACATTACTTGATTTATTCAGCTTATCTAATAGATATAGCGGAGGTTGTTCTACGACTGTTCTGTTCATATCAAACACAACTTCCAAGATGCGCTAAGAATTACTCGCCTTATTTATTCTCCAGCACCACAAATCATCACTCATAGTTACCATCCAGCTAACGTGAAAACCGAACATATCATTAAACTCCTAACCATCATATGTCATATCATTACCAGCCCCCCCCCCCCCCCCCCCCCCCCCCCCCCCCCCCCCCCCTCCCCCCTGAATTTAGGTCATGCTAAGTAACCCCGAAATCTCGCCAGTCTTGAGCGATGTTTTTACATATGTAGTGTCAGAATCGCGGCTGGCCCTTAACGCCGCGCGTGAAAAAGTCTTGGTTGGGTATTCCCGTGGGTATTATATACGGTTTCCGGCAATATAAAAAAAAATATCTCGCATTTAATAAAGAGCTGCGCGCTTGAGAGGTTTGTTGTATTTTAGTCAAACTGTACAAAGAGAAATGGTAACAATCATCCTTTCAGTATACAAATCGGTCATGTGAAAGTGAGTTCAAATTCTCAATGCATGATAAGGAAACACCACGTGAATTTTACGCGGCTCTAGGTTTGTAAAACGCAAGTTACGCAACATCCGATGGAAGTATAATCATGCCCATCGCACCGGCGTAAAGGAAGCACTGCGAAGCGCCGCGACCGTCCTGCACCGTCCTGCAGCTTCTAAATAGTAAACCCCTCTACCCCGCCCTATCTCCACACCACTCATCCCCGCCACAAACATCCCACCTAAACCACCCATTCTCCTTATAAACCGTATACCCCACCCCTCCCAAGGCCCACTCTATCTTCCATAACTACACTCAATCAGAATATCAAACAACGCCATCCCTACCGAATAACAAGTAGTACAGCTTCCCACACCCCTCGGTGAGCTAATCCACACGCTCCCCGAGTCCCGAGTGTCCATTCTGTCTGCCTGGTTCGCGGAGGTCACACAGGAAGATCGTAGGGATTTGATATAGGTAGCCATGGAACCTATGTCGTCAGCTGTCGCAGAACCGGTGCGGTAGGACCGAGTGGTCGTCCAGAGAGGCGTGCGCCAGAAGGTGTTGAGAGAGACGGGGGGGGGGGGGGGGGGGGGGGGTTTGAGGGTGGATATGAGGGATGAAGTGTGGATGGAGGTGTTTAGGGAGATGAGGAGGGAGAGATGGAGGATGGGAGGCGAGGAGGATGGGAGGCGAGGAGGGGGGGATCAGGAGCGTGCCGAGTGGGAAGGTGCAGGTTCCGGGGGTTAGGTGGGTTGCGGCATTGGCGGGGAGGGATATGGCGAGTGTGACGACTGGGGAGAGGAGGAGGAGGAGAAGGAGGGGGAGTGTGATGTACATGATGGGGGAAAGGATCGTTGTTTTTGTGAAGATGTTTGGTTAGCTGGTTCAAGTGGATCATGGGAGAACATGTCGTTTATAGATGAAGACTTTAATTTAAGTTTCAAGGCTTCGAGGAAATTGCATCGCTTAAGTTGCACAATGTGGTGTGATTGAAACTCATCATTATTGTAGTGTGCATATCTTCACCTTCTAGCTTCGTCCAGGTGTATTTAACACGATTTAACTTTAGAGAGCCGCGCGCTTGAGCGGTCTGAAGTATAATTTAGTCGAACTGCACAGAGAGAAGCTTAGTGGTGACACCATTATCCAATCTTTATAGTCACAACACACAAATCGTTCCTGTGGAAGTGAGTTCAATGCATGTTGATGAACACCACGTGAACTTTGCGCGGCTCTAAGTTTGTTAAACGCCATGACTATTGCATCGGCTTAAAGGAACTAAGGACTGTAACGCGCCGCCAGCACCCCTCTTATACCAGTTGGTTCCGATGAGCATGTGGATAAGTCATTTTATCTTGGATGTCTAAAAGGAGGCGGAAAAAGTATGAACTGGATAATTTATGCGAACCCCAAAGGCTATAACAGGGTTTATGTATACAGAGTCCTGGTGCTGGCCAGTAATGATCTAAGTATACTGTGCAATTAGTCGTTATGTTGGAACTACGCATATTTTGCTGGTGATTTATGTATGCAAATCTTACCGTTCATTTTCCGGTTCAAGCACAAATGTATCAAAATGTATTGGCCCGAAAGTTGTCTCGCGTCTATGCTATGCACGCATGGGCGTTGCCCAGGAACACTGCTGTTCCCAATCGCGGAAAATTCGAGAACACCGCCATATGCGCATTACAGGAAAGCAAGTAAGTAGGGAAGGGAGGAGAAGAGTCGGGCAAATTTACCGGTAGAGGTAGAGATAGGCATAGAGGCAGGGTTCCCTGGGTAAGCGGGTGAATCGGAGAAAGCATAGCGAGAGCTCCAGGCCATATGTACACCCTCCGCCGGACTGTTATCAGAGCTTCTCTTTCTACCCAGCAATACACCCAGAACTCCACCTCTCCTCCATCACTCCAGGTATCTTTTACCTGTGTCTGATGATTGCCGTTGACTCCCCACCGGAGGTACCTATTTTCTTTTTTCCATTCTAAGTATGCTACTTGATTGTTATGTCATCCTTCTCTACGATTCGAACGCACAATGCTAATAGTGTCCTACAAACGTCCACTTTTTACAACTTACCGATTGACCCATCTTGTACTCTACCACTAGGCAATATCGAAATGTCTATCCATGGTGCTTGGAAAGATTTGCCACCCAACGTGATGGATTACTGCTCTGACGATGCCAATATAGAGGCAGATGGTGGAAAAGTTATCAAAGAGTCTCTCTGATCGGACGATGGCGGTCAACCTCGGTCCGTATTCCGATACGACTAAAATACTACGCATGAGAGGCTAGTAGTACTGATCCCGATGACCATTCGTTAGGAACAATGATTTAAGGTTTACATCTCCTCTTGTGTTATTTACAGTCAGAACTAACCACCTTACAGAATACGAAGCGTACGTCTGTCCACCATCGATCCCGCTCCCTATACCACTCGGGCGATTGTTGTATGATCAGAATGAGGTTGTGAGATGTGGTCCGTTTCAGTCTTCGGCTGGCGTGCTAGTTCGTGATCGGTTTGCGCGCGTGAACATTAAAGGGTTGAGGATTGTACACGTTTTGTGCGAATGCTAGTTCAGCTGCCGAGACAAAGCATGTGTCACGGTAAGGTGAGCATGGATGGCGATTGAGAAAGGAGGGTTAGATTAGGCGGGATGGAGCTAAGGGAATTTATTGAGGAGATTGTCAAAGCTTGATAAAGGTTGAAGCATTGAGATGGAGGTTGACGAGAGGTTCCTTATATCTGTTAGTACATTGTAGAGGGGGCGTCGTTGGGTTGCGGGGAGATAAATAATACCTAGGTACCGGACAATGCTGTAAAATTGTGCAAAGGCGCGGGGTGTTTTAGCATAGCATGCTATAACTAACTCTGTGTTGTGTAGCGGTGCTGTGGTGCGATAATCGTGGTGGAGGAGAAGTCGTCTTGGGAAAACGTGCTGTACTAGCGATCATTATCAGATCCGTCTCGAGTGCTAATCATCCAATCATATGCCATTGCAGTACAGGTTTTGGTAAAATATGTATTAGTTTTATTAAGTACAGAGCATACAAACGTCCGCATGGTGTAGTGGTATCACATCCCACTCTTAACAGACCTAGTACTACCCGCTGATGGCAGGAACGGCCCTGGCTTAGATCTGGGAAGATGGCTGGTTCAATTCCAGCCGCGGGCATTATTTTTGCTGTTCTGCTTCTGCTTTTTGCTATTGGCTGCATTGTGGTTGGGGATTCACGGATCACGGCGTTTTGGGGAGGCGGATACATGGTATATCACTCGGATGTGCCTGCGGGGTTGAGCTTCATCGGTCTCGCGAGCTGGCGCCATTAATCATCGCCTTTTGAACTATGCAGCTACGTTATTCACAATGTTTGTTTTCTTCTTGATCCGTTCTGAGACTTGCGGGATACAAGTATGCTTTACTGCTCTGCTACATGTGTGATCACTCTGATCTATTGATTATTTTGGAACCGTACGCGATGCCCACGCTTGTATCGAACTGAGTGTCTTTTCTGCGCGTGTCAATTTTGCGTGGCGATGCAATGGTTTGAGATCAAATAATCTTGGTTCATGCGTGAATCTCCACCGATAATACGTAACTGAAGCGCCCGCCTTACATCTATAGCGATCTATGTGGACCACTATTGTAGAGTGGCCAGCAGCGAGAGAATAAATTTTTCATGTCCAGTCTTATATCCTTTACGCTATACAGGTCACATTGTCTGTCTGGACATCTAGAGTAATGGCGCGGTAAGGTATTTGTAGTTAAAGGAGAAGATTCTCTGATTTACTCATTTCTAACCGTGCTCCGAGACGAGCGGAAAGAAAGAAAAGAACAGTACAAAACAAAGAGCAAAATACAAAACAGGCCCCATACAGCTACCGCTAGTGCTAACGTTCCCCCATAAGTAATATTGGTTGGAAGCTCTCGCGTGAACTCGATGCTTGAAACAGCGAACGAGACATGCGCAGAACATACCAACCGCGGACAAAACAAAAGAAGAACCAAACATAGCCAAAAGCTCCCAACAAGGTACACCCAACGCCTAGCGACCATCACACCAAATGGCCTTAGCCCGTTGCCCAATTATAAGTTCTGGTTGACCTTAGGAATCCCCTCCGCCTTCGCACATGGATGTGATCTCGATAGCAGACTTCAATTTTCATCGATTAGTATCGTATCACCAAGAGTGATTGGAGATAGTATTAAAGAACTTACGAGGCTCTGATTGGTGAAGATAGCATCTTCATCACATCATCGTTCTCTAGCTTCTTTGGAGTAGCTGGGAGAGCAGGAGTAACGGAAGGCACAACAGCGACGGCGGCAGAGGCGGCGGATCCAGAAATATCGGCGGCAGAAACAGTTGCATCGGAAGCGGCAGCAGCAGAAGCAGCGCGAACAGCCGCCTATCCCCCAAATTAGCTTTCATCCTCGAACTCCATCCTTTAATCTTGAGGGGAACTTACAGCCTTCGCTTGACGGTCTGCTTGACGCTTCTTCTCATTCCTCATCTTGTGGCACTGACGCCGGATGTGAGCAGCAACAATATGCCGCTCAACATCTGGGTAGCTAGCCAAAGATCGTCAACAGCAGCCGCAAGTTCTGCCATGGAGAGCCGGTCGAAAATCACGGTCCCATCTGTTGGGAGACCAGCGAGCTGCAGTGTCCTCATCTGAGTCGGGAGGGGCGCAGGAGAGAGGACAAAAACGGAACTCGTAGAAGGAGCAGCAGCTGGTGCCTCGGCCAGAACCGCAGAGGAGACATGAACCGGAGAAGAAAAAGGGGCCACAGAAGAGGAGGCCGGGAGAGAGGCAGAAGGAGGAGCGCCAACGGCCGGGACAGAGAGGCAAGATGAGGGGTTTGACATCGTGATTGCGATGTCAGAGAAGACGAAGGTAGATGTCGGACGGTTTCCCGAGAGAGATCAGAAAGTCGTCGTGATGAGAGTTGGCTGGGCGTTCGACAAGGAGGGAGGAAGAACGGGGAGGGAAATCAGGGAGTAGAAACAGCTGGCAGAGCATTGCTGGGCTGTGCCTTTAGAACCTGGGCTGTAATGGAATATTACAATGCCTTGAGGTTTGCTGTGGTCGATGTTCAAACCCATTCATGGTTGACAACTCGAACATCACGACCCCCACGACATTGGAAACATAAACCCTCCAAATTGCCCAAGACCCAAGTGGGCTTTTTCTGTGGCTGTCACCGATATTGGTTCATCTGAAGGTGATTCTATTTCGCGGTTTTCGTCAGCAACAGCACTCGCGTCTCCAGCAGACGCGTCAGACGCGTCAGGTGGTAGGGGGAGAAAACTTACTTCTTGTATCCGATTATTTATCGTCTTTGATTCCGCATGCGAATAGCTTCGATCCCCGCTATAAATAAAGCGAGTGTTGATCGTTGAGGACTCGCGTGAGTTGATAGAGTTGATGGAGACCGAGCACCGAGTGGTTTTTGTGTATAGGTAGGAGGTAGAAGAGAGGTGTACAAGAGAAGAAGAAGGAAGAAATCTAATAAGGACCATAAATCTATATATAACCGACCAAAGCCGCCCTTGATAAAATTCTATCGCGGAAGCATGCATGTTCACACGGCATCACTCAAGGTTATCGCCGCGACGAGGATCCGCGAGTTAATTTCCATTCGACAACGTTAGATGTGTTACACGTTAATCTGTGATCATGGGTTATTATTTGACGTTACCGCTTTGATATGTCCATTGGAGACCCGGTGGGGCGCTAATCTTGAATGCAAAACAGCTCGCCAGCAGAGATGTGTTAAATGAGATATCACTCAATCGGATAATCACATAGTGTAAAAGTATGTTTTAAGTGTGTTCTAAGCTGCTAGCGATTGGTAAATGTATGTTACGTGGATATGCAATGGATAAACATCAGAGAGCATGACAGGCCGTATTGCAGTCGAGTTATATCATGATTGTGGATATTTCGCACAGTTTCAACATAAACAGGCAAGACGCGATGGTGTCCTTCCATAGGCGTGCTGTACGCGAAAAGTTAACAAAGCTACTTATTGTTCTGTTAGGTACTTCGTAGGTGCTGTTTATCACACACGCTTTTATTGGCGAGCCGGTGTTAATTGAGCCGTGCACTTTATTTTTATGTAAGTAACGCAATTTTCAGTGGGTGTTTTGGTTGTGATTATCATCAGTTTACGTGCGTGAAGTGGGCAGGGTTGGCCCAGGTTGTGGAGGTTTCACGTCAAGTGCAAGTTGAGCTGCCAAAACAAGGATAAGTGGTGTCACGTGCTTATTGAAACTTTTTTAAAGAGAATATGTATTAGTTTTAGTATAAACACAGCATACAAATGCCCGAGTGGTGTAGTGGTATCATGTCCCACTCCTAACGGACCTAGTACTAGCCGCTGATGGCAGGAGCGGCTCTGGCTTAGATCTGGCAAGATAGCTGGTTCAACTTCAGCCACGGGCATTCTGTTTGCTGCTGCAATTTTCTCATTGGCCAGTTCGTGGGCAGGTGATGAAAAGGGGACGGAAAACGGATTTTTGCATCACGAGTACATAGCGTGTCACTCGGCCATGGGACGGTGACTTTGAGCCTCATCCATTAACCGGCGCTTTCACACGACAAACTGCGAACGGTCTATGGGATTATCTAACTGGCTTGAACTGTTGATCACCTTCGATACTAGCAAAGGTGGGCTAAAGTGCTCTTTACAACGGACCTAAACACACCAGATCACTCGTTTACACTTTCTCGCGGTGTTGTCTTGATCCCTCTCTGTTTCACCCCTTTAAATATCTACTTGAATTACTTTGCTATGGTAGATCAATTGGATACTCTACCTAATGCTGTTTTGATCCGTCACGCTTGTAACTTGTTCTATGAACTTAGACTTGTGACTTGGTTCACACTGTATCACACGATATGCAGGGGTTACACACAGTCGAAGGTTCTTCTTAATGTCCATGAAATTAAGGAAACAGTTTTAACTCCAGATGACGCCTATGAGAAAATGAAATGAAGTCGGCGATGAAGTAATTCACACATAAAATGAATGCATCGTTTTGAAGGCCTTGTTGCGCGACGGTAAACGCAGCACGAACCGCACGGTTACCCGCCGTAGAAATGCTCGACCCCTGTAGCATAGCGCACCCGCTACCTTTTGTTGTTCCGTACTCCGAATATCCATCACCAGCTCCGTCCTCTTCCGCCTGAACCATTTCAAATGCTCTCCCATCTGCTCTTCTTAACCGGTCTACGGTGCTTTTACTGACTTTCTCTTAGAACGCTTGTCATCTTTTTCCTTCGAAGTCGTCTTGTCACGCCTGTCCTTCTTATCACTCTTCTCCCTCGAACTTTTATCCCGCTTCTCGACTTTCTCAACCTTTTCTCTGTCCCTCTTATCACCCTTGTCACGTCCGTCCCGCTTGTCCCTACTTTTCTTCTCCCCAGATGCTTGAATACCCTCAGAGCCTTTCTCTCCTCGTTTCGCTTTCTTCCTCGCCCGATACTCCGCCTCATCCTCAGGACTAGAAAGACCTCTGTCCTTCTTCTTCTTACTCCGGTGCTCGCGTCGTTCTTCAGAATTAACCGAGTTGGCGGTGGTATCTGCCAGTACCTCCCGAGTTGCGGCTCTCCGCTCAGCCTTTCGCTGTGCATGTTCGAGTTCTTGCGCTGAGGGATCCATCGTGGGGGCTTGCAGATGAGCTTCCTCTGGCACTACCTCTTCCTGCGTAGGCTGTTGCTGTTCAACCGGTTGTGCTACAGGCTGTTCGGCCGGCGGCGGTACAGGAACAGCCCCTTCCTTCCGAGAAGATGTTTTCCGTGAATTCCGGGCTTCGCGGTCTTCATCATGCCTTGATCTCTTCCTGTCTTTGTACTTTTCCTTTTCTCCTCGGTCTTTGCTTTTCTGGTCCTTCTTGTCTTTCTCCCTTTCCCCGTCTTTGCGGCGGTGACTGTCTTCGGTGGGTCGGTCTACGCGTAGTCGGTCGGACTTGTCTGTCTTTGACTTGCGGCGCCGGCTTTTTTCGGCACTGGCGTCAGCCTGGTGGCTTCGGTGTTTGCGGTGTCGGGATTCGCCTTCTTCGCCGCGGCGGGATTTGAACTTTAGGTCATCGGTTCCATCTCGGTTCTTCCGGTGCTTCTTGGACTCACGAGTCTCCGCGACATCGGGCTGCCCGTCAAGTTGCTGCTGCATATCGACTGGAGCTGCCTGCTCTTCCAGAGCAATAGTACCATCCTGCTGTGCGGCCATATTCGTGGCCTCCAGTTGTGCGGCTTCTTGCTGAGCTGCTGCCTCTGCCTGTTGTTGAGCAGCTTCCTGATCAGCGGCCGCGTTGTCGGCCATTTCCTTTGCCGCAGCTTCCTGTTGAGCGGCTTCTTGCTGTTTCTGAAGACGCTCCTGTTCCTCTTGCTCCTCCCTTGCTTTAGCCATGGCCTCAAGCTTCTGGCGAGCTATTTCCGCCTCTTCTTGCATCTTAATTCTAGCTGCTTCAGCTTGCTGCCTTTCTTCCTCTTCCTTTTGAATCCTCTCTTCTTCTTTTCGCCTCCTCCGCTCCTCCTTCTCTTTTCTCCTTTCTTCCTTTTCACGGGCCCTCCTCTCTTCTTCTTCTTTTGCTATTCGCTCCTCTTCTTCTCTCCTAAGTCTTGCTTCTTCCTCTCTCTTTTTTCGTCGTTCTTCTTCGGCCTTTCTCTGCTGTTCCTCCTCCTCTTTCCGTTTTTTTCTCGCTTCTTCTTTGCGTGCCTTCTCCTCTTCTTGTCGTATTCTCTCTTCCTCCTCACGCCTTTTCTTCTCTTCCTCTCTCTTAATCTTCGCTAGACGGCGCTCTTCCTTTTCCTTCTCCATCCTAATCCGATTTGCTTCCTCGAACTTCTCCCTTCGAATTCGTGCCTCCTCCAAAAGCCTAGCTGCTTCCTCCTCCTTTGCTTTACGCTCTGCCGCTTCTCGTTCCAGTCTTTCTTCTTCTTCTCTTGCCCTGCGTTCTGCTTCTTCTTTTTCTTTCCGCCTTCGACGCTCCTCTTTCTCCTTCCTCTTCCTTTCCTCTTCCTCAACACGTACCCTTTCCTCCTCTTCTTTTATCTTTTTCAGCCGTCGTCTCTCCTTCTCTTCCTCTTTCTTTCGGCGTTCCTCTTCCTCCCGACGTTCCCTCTCCTTCTCCTCTTTTTCCCTTTGCTTTCGACGTTTTTCCTTCTCCTGCTCTTTCTTTATCCGTTCCTCTTCGGCCTTTCGCCCTTCTTCCTCTTTCAGTTTCCGAAGCCTTTTTTCTTCCTTGATCCTGCGTTTCTCCTCCTCCTCTTCGCTAAGTTTCTTCTCCGCTTCCTCTTTTTTAAGTCGCTCCTGCTCTTTTTCTTCTTCCCGAATCCTACGAAGTTCAGCTTTCAACCTTTCTTTTTCCTCGTCTCGTTTTCGTTGCTCCTCCTCTAGCTGTTTCCTCTCTTCTTCCAGCCTGGCCTTTTCCTCTTCCTCCTGCAATCGTCGTTCCTCTTCCATCCTCTTCTTCTCCTCCCTCCTCTGTTTCCATTCAGCCCTCTCCGCCTCATCCGTAGGCGGCTCCTCCTCCTCCTCATTCTCTTGCCCTCGATCTCGATGATGTTTATCCCTCTTCTTCTTCTTATTCGCCGCATCTTCATCGCCGTTCGTATCATGGCGTTTGCCATGGCCATGTTTTCGACCCTTCTTTTCCCCCGCATATCCATTAACATCATGTGTTTCATCTGGAGGCGGGACGTTATCCACAGCCTCGCCTGGGATTTCAAGAAGATCATCAGGGATGTGCACCTGTGGTGGAAGCTCAATCCTCTCACTCTCACGAGCTTCACGAACTTCGTCTTCCTTTGATTTTTTCTTTGACTTCTTGCCTTGTCTTTCAGCTTCCTGCTGCTTCGTCAATTTGCGGGCGGCTTTGTCTTGACGGAGACGTTCTTGTTCAGCGGAGTCGGCTTCGGATTGTTGTTCTAGCTTGGCAGCTTTTCGGGCGGCCTTGGCTTTGGCTTTGAGGCGCTCGGCTTCTTCGGGGGAGTTGGGGTCTTGGGGTTCCGCCGCTGCTGCATCGATTTCTGCCGGTGGATCCCCTCCTTCGTGAGAACCTTCCTCTTTGATTGTGCTGAGTGGCTCTCCATGCTGATTATCTCCATTAGATTCCCCAGTCTGATTATCCGCTTTATCAACAAGTGCATTCCCTTTGAGGTCGTTCGCTTCCTCGCAGTTCTCCTGCTCACCACGGTCACGCTGTTTCCTTTGTCGACCGCTTTTATCTTTGCCATCGTTCTCTGCCTCGCTGGCATCCGGTTCACCACGTTCACGGTGTTTCTTTTCCCGTCCTCCTCTGTCACGGTCTCTCTTATCTTTATCTCCTCTCTTTTCTCTATCCCCACGCTCCTTATCACCTTTCTCTCTCCTCTCGCGATCGCCCCTTTCTCGGTCACCCCTATCCCTTTCCTTCTTTTCCTTTGCACCCCGTTCCCTATCTCCCTTCTCCTTTTCCCCTCTGTCCCTGTCTCCTTTCTCCCGATCTCCTCTTTCTTTCCTACGGTCTGCCTTGTCCCCACGTTCACGCTCTCCCCTATCCCGATCACTTTTGTCGCGCTTGCCATCATCCCGCTCTCCTTTTTCATGTCGATGCCTTCTCCGATCCTCCTTTTCTCCCGCTTCGTCCTTCTTCCCCCTCTTCTTAACATCCTTCCCTTGCTTTTCTATTGGCTGTTCAATCGGCAATCCATTCTGTTCTGTCGTTATTCGCTCCTCTGTTCCATTCGGTAACTGATTCGGGTCTATCGGCGTCGGTTCGGCCCCCTCTACGGGTGCTACAGCAGGCTCTGATTTCGGCTCGGCATTCCCCTCGGCAAGCGTGGGAGCAGCGTCGGCGGGTGCGCCATCGGCAGGGATCTCCCCCGTTGGCACCACTGGGGGCTCAACTGGTACGGCCTCGGCTTCGGTAGACATGGCGACTCGGGGTGATGAACGTTTCGAGATAACAATTGGTTTTTCAGTGATGACCGCTCCGAGAGAAGTTTCCAAGTTGTTGTCGGTTGTGTATTCTGTCGGTTCTGTCGATGGGCTGCTGTCTAGATCGGTACTGTTTATTGCACTTTCATCCGCCTCGTCTGAACTTAATTGCTCTTCTTCCTGTAATTCATCGACCCTCGCAGCGCGGGATTCATTAGCTTCAGATGATTGGTTGGTTCCTACCTCTGCTTTGGTTTCCGGATTTGCGTCGGTGCTGCTCCTGATTGAGTCCGGTTCGTTCGCCTCTGCTTGTGCCTTCGATAGAGATGCGTTCGGTAAAGAAGTATGGTGATGGAGATGAAGTTCAGGGTCCGAGGCGTTTGTCGTAGGCGTGGGATTGAAATTATGTGTCGCTCGTAGGGAGTCTTCTGATTCTGAAAGTTCTCCTGTACCTGAATGATACGTCAACACTGAAACTAATCCAATCGAAAATCCTCGGACCTCATCTCACAAGAAGTGCGTGTCACGCTGAAAACTTACTTTCCACGAGAATTGTGTCTCGATTATCTCCAATAACAACTGCAGCGGATTGGGATTGGGATGAACTCGTTGATGTAACGTCCACACAGCTGGTAATATCCCCATCGAATCTCTCATGCGCACCCTCATGTGTACCCTGCTGTTCGTTGTTCACCACGTCGCCCTTGCTCGGCGAACCAACCGACGTTTCTACATCTGTAGGGTTCGCTGTCACTGGTTCCGTTAGCAGCCCTGACGATATGACTGGTGATTCCGTCAATTGAGCCAGCAAAGGCAACTCGAGTTCTTCAAGCTCTACTAACGCGTCGTTTTCTGAATCTGCCATCGTTAATTATGTGTTTCAATTCGCTCTTGTCAATGCGTATCAATACGTGATAATAAAACCCAATGACCCGTGATACCCCATGAAACCTTGAAAGTCTCGTTGAAAGGCAATAAAATCCCCGTGAAACCCCTAGCAAAATCCTACGAAATATCGTGAAACTAAAGTAGAATAAGGACAACAGAGGTCGAAGTGGTGCAGAGTAAATAAAACGTGGCCACCCTCTCTTCCTCTCTCCGTCTATCCCTTGAGAATCGTAAAGCTAGCGAAAAATTCACCAAAGTCAACACCAACACGGTGATCTGTTACGAAGCGCCCAATCGTGGCAATCGGTGATGTTCATTGGTCCACGTTTTTTTTCGGATGTGGATGCGGGCGGTGGATGGATTGGCTCCTGCGGGCATGGATGTGGGTCGCCGGAATGGGCGCGGCGGGCAGAAAGCCCAGAAAGCGGCGGCGGTTAGGTGGTGGTGATCGACTGGTGATCCCGAAGCTACCGAAGATGTCGAAGCTACTCTACATACCCCGAAGATACCGAAGCTAGACAACTCAAGATACAGGCCGAGGAGATGGGACGCGATGGAGTTCGGGGACAAGATTTTGTCGTGATAGTGTTTAGATACTGTAAATTCAAATCGGAAAGGTGACGGAATAGAATTGATGAGGGTGAGGGTGTCGAAAACCCATGGGTCGTGCACGATGCATCAATGCATCGATGCCAACAATGCATAAGTACAATGCATGCTCATGCGAATTCATATTCGACAGAAAACATCTGCATCAGCGCCATGTGGTGTTTTGGATAGTAACCCTAAGCCGATCGTTGAGTTAAGATAAGACTGACGCGTCCCCAGATGCAGTTCGTCTTCTCTACCTTGTTCGAAAGAGGCAATTTATCACGGTTCGCGGTCCGGTGAAGGGAACGACTAGAGTTGCCGTCGCGAGTGTACATACGTCACATCAGCCTTATCTTACGTAAGTTTCACCGGTTTCATTCAAAACCATAAATTGACGTTCTTGCAATCTCGCTTATGCGCACGGCCTCCCGTGATGTCTCACTCTAGAGTCTCACTCGCACCGAGTCCAAAAACACAAACCGCGACAGAAAAGACATTCATCCCAATCCCCAACGATACCAACCCCCAATTACTTTTCATCGCCCTCAATCCCTCGGTAAAAACCTCACCCCCATCCTCGGCATAGTAAGCGTAAACGTATCCCTCACCTCCTCCTCTATCCTCCTCCCCGTTTCCCCGTCCTCAAACTCCAAATCAAAAGCCAACGCAATCCTCGCCAAAGCCATGCGTAGTTCCATCATAGCCAACCCTTTCGCAACACACACTTGCGAACCCATCGAAAACGGCACAAACGCCCTTTTGTCCTTCACCAACTCCGGACTCTCGCTTGTCCAACGCTCTGGGATGAATTCCAGGGGTTGGGAAAAGTAACGCGGGTCCCGGTGGATACTGTGAATGGGGACGCTGACTATTACGTCGCCCGGGATGTGGGTGCCGTCGATTGTTATACCTGTGCTCGATGTCAGCACTCGGCGTGCAACGGTGGGTTGGAGATGGGGATAAAAACCTTCTTTGGGAGTAATCCTCGTGAGCCCGCCGGGAACGCTAGGTTTAAGACGAAGAGTTTCATTGATGATACCATCAAGAAAGGGTACGTCCGATAACAGGGTGTAATCGAAATCCGCATCACCACCGGGGAACTCTTTATCCAACAGCCGCTGGAGCTTCATGTAAACCCCGGGATTTTTGATCATGAGGTATATCGCATGTGCTAAAGCAGCAGAGATTGTATCACTATGTATTTACATCAGAATCAAAGATGTCGGAGATCACTGCGGACAAAAGTGACGTACCTTCCTGCTATTATCACCAACCTCGAATCATCGTTGATCGCTTCGGTCGGGAGTGACATCGTAAACTCATCCGTCAGCAGCCACTCCATTACGTTCCTGGGCTTTCCGTCGAATTTCTCATCTTTCAAAGCCTTTACGCATCGCAGTTGTCAGCATCCCGCCCCTTAATTTCCATGACATCACTCGTACCTTCTGTTTCTCCTCCATCTGCTCCTTACACCACCCCCTAAACCCCTTCATCGCCCTCGCCGCCCCTGGTATCATATCTAACCCTCTAATAACCCAAGGCGTCTGCCAAAGCACCGCCAAAATAAACATGCTCTCATGAAGTTTTTTTATCGCATCATGGTATTCACCGGTTTCTAACATCCCCCAGGATTTACCGAAGCCGATTATTCCCATGATGTCAAAGGAAAAGTAGTTGCTCCAGGCGGTTGCGTCGACCGCGGCGCCGTTTTGGGAGCGGAGCTGGGAGATCAACAGGGAGGTGAGGGAGGAAACCGAGGATGAGTAGGAGGATAGCGCAGAAATGCTGAAGGCGCGATCCCAGGCTTTACGGCGGTGGGTGTGGAGGGTCTGGAGGCGGGGGTGATTAGTGGGAGGAGGTGATGATATGAATAGACGGGAAAAGCAAGGTAAAGTTACGAAAATCCAGGAAATTGGAGAACTGGTAACCACGCACCTTCCCTCTCGATAAATGCAAACTCCCCTTCGGATCATCCGAATTCATCCCATAATTCGTCGCCTTCCAACACCCGCTTTTCGCACCATATATCTCCAGCAACGCCTCCACCTTTCGGATACTAATCTCCCTCGGCCCTGTCCTAACAAAATCTCCATATCTTTGATGCAACTTCTCCACTTCTTTGTAATGTTGATAGTTCTTTACGCTCAAGTAGACGGAGTACCATTTTGTCACCTTGGCTAAGAACGGGCCGGGGAAGTTATGGAGGCGGTGGAAGAAGAGGCGGTGGGTGAGGATGCTGAGGGTAAGGGTGAAATTGACGAGGAGGAAGGTTAGGGAGGTTAGGAGGAGGGGGGAGGGAATCGAGAGGCGTATGAGGAGGTAGAAGAGGGAGAGGAAGGAGGCGAGGTAGCCCAAGGAGAGGGATTTGAGGCGGAAGTCGATTTCGTGGGGGAGAATGGCTTGGTGGAATGCCAATCCTGAGAAAATCGCTCCGAAACCGAGGAGAAAAGTTGTGGTGTCGACGATCATTGTCGTAACAAGTTGACATCAATTCATGAAGTTTTGGTTGCGCCAGCGAGCGGGGAAATAGAGGTGGATGCTTATATATAAGGTGATGGAAAGCCGCATGCTTGGCGGTAGTTGATGATTCCGGGATCGGGTGCTCGCGTGCACTTTATTCACCGGGTGTAGCCTGTAGGTTGACATATGATGTATTATATGGCGTTCCTAGTTCCTGCAGGATAATGTAGCGAGGCGAAGGTGATGAAGATTATGGCTTAGATCAGGTACAGGTTTGTTTCGCTAGACATAGCCGGAGTGCTCGTTGAAGCTGAATCAGAGGCGAAAAGAGATTCGAAATGTTACTACATAAAGCACATTGTGCATATACAATATCCAATGCGCTGATTCAATCGAGTTATAGAGGCATAAAATCATAGACATGAATGCACAGAACCTATTTAAACTGCGACCACCACCGAGTGTGAGTTTCAAATGCTCCTTCCCGAAGGGCAGAGATAGCATGCATTGTATGACATGACATGGCCGCCAGCAACGGAGACCAGCAACTGGGATCCGCACTTCCAAGTTTCTACATAGTAGATGAAAAACGAATTTCGTTTCCGGACCCGCTCGTAACGCGGGGACGCAATTTGAGAAGCCAGGCATCTAGGGCTATCTCTTTCATATGCAAATCCGGTCGATGATCGGATAAAATATTCTTCCGCGAAATCTGCCTATGTCCGCCTACATATGCAAATTAATATGATCTGTACTACCGTATGCAGTGTAACGTAACTCATCGTGTATCACTGTGATGACCATCCGATTGACAGCCAAGCCAAGCCAATCCAAGCCAATACGCCGAACGTCAACTGCTGAAAAGGCAGTTTTACATTGCAGCGTCGGGATTCTGCATCACTCGCTGAACTGAGACAGTATTCCAGTGCAACATCTTGATACAGACATATAAAATCGATAAACAGCACCGCGGTCTAGGAACAAACCAACTCCCATACGGAATGTCAGCCTACCACCTTGCTACTCACCACGAGCCATATGATGACGCTGCTACCCGCCCAATCCTTGGAGTTCCACCGAAACTATTTTCCTCATTGGCAAATGCACCATCTTCAACTCAGGACATTTCTAAGCACGGATAGGCAAGTCCAACACCGCAGAAGGTAACCGACAGAAATTAATGTTTCCATGCTGCATATCTGTTCGCACAGCGTATATGAAAGGTTTTTGAGAAAGCCAAATCAGGTAGTTCAGCTGTACGTACACGTTTTACAGGATTACTGCCTTTTAAATGAAAGAGGGTATACTAATGTACCTAGTCTAGGCAGCAGACATAACCATCGAACGTACGTACAACCATTACCCAAGAGGCAAGACTCCGAAGATCACCAGAAGGCTACTTAATCCTGATGTCCACCCGGAGTTCCTTCTCATCGACACTCACCGCTCATCGTCTTGAATCAACCATCACAAAGCTCGATATTTGTCTTCAACATGTCCGGCCAAGCAAACAATACCAGCAAACCAGCTCTCTATGACCCTGTTCGAAACCTATGGGTACGGAATTTAGCCTCATATACTCTCACGCTGATTTTCTCTCAGTGAAGAAGTGCTGACAAACTATCACTTAGGCCACTCAAAAACGACCGCGGTCACCAATACCACCTGATGGAAAGGTGGTAAATACCAAATCCGAGCCATCATGCAGCAGGCAACACTGACTGATTTAGGCGGGAACACAAAATCCAAACTACAATCCACCTACGCAGCGACAGAGACCAACGCAAGATCCCTGTATTACGGTATATAAACGCTGTTGTTTGGAGAACGGTCGGCTGGTCGATTCTAATAATTACTAGATGGGACAAGAGGAAGCGTATCGCCGATACGAGGAAGGTAACCCACAAGGTTTAGGACAGACAACGTCAATCACAGACAATAGTGCCATGGGAATAGATCCCTGGAAATAATGTTTAATTTGTAACGCTTCAGGAGGAAAGCGAAAAGATAACCTCAAGAGACACATCCAGACAAAACATGGTATCATCAAATTGTACTAGTATTGTATGACGTACGATGAGTTCGAAGAATTCAGCTTACTCGTCTGCATACCCTGTGTCCTGTCTGGCGGACAGAGGGTAAACGATCATGCACCGTATGCAGTGTTGTGTTTGCTGATGCGGCGGTGCTGCGGAGACACCTAAGCAGACATCATGGTGAATGTACTTGGGTACAGCACATGCAAGGAGATTGTGAAAATTACAAAGCAGAGATGGACAGGCTCCTGCGGCGGGAATGGGAAACGGAGCGCAGCGCCGTGCACGCCGAGTGCAATATTATGGCCACAGCTGGTCCCTCAAATTCTGAGTGATTATCTATTGCCGTGGTCTATATCTTTGTTCAGAGTGGTGGGGTTTCAAGTTGTCGGGAACGGAGGAGGTGTCGATCATGTCATGTTTGTGATTTTTTGTGTTCAAATTCTGCTTGTCTTTGGTATTGTTATTTGAGCATAAATGAAAATGGATATTGTACTGTGCACGATTATTAGTGTCTAAAGAGCCCATGTGTTCTTAGCGTTTGCTTGGCTTCGTGCGCCTATCTACCCTTCTGTTTTTGGCTTCCGTATTACCCTGTCTCTCCCGGTAAGCTATCTGATTACGTAGATGCTCCTGCAGCGCAACCACAAGCCCGCTACTAAGCTATCTATCAAACCTCAGCCTAATCTCCATCACCAATAATACCTCTATCGCTGTCCCTACTTGGCGACAGTGTACTCTGGTTTCTCTTCGCACGCCTTTATCTGACAGAGATATTGATCAACTGTCACCGTAATTCTTTTATAGTGTTTTTTTGAAAATAGTTAAGGTACGTATTCAGATTCTCCAAGATACTCGTTAAAGAAAGAGAAGACGTTCTAACTTGGCAGTGTGAAAGGCTACCGACATCAGATTTCCGCTTCTGGCAACACCAAATCCTAGAATCCGACATCCTCTACGCAAACACGTTACTCGTCTACTTCCACAGCCACTTCGGTCATCCATACAATTCGATTCATTATCCGCCACTGCAGTAGAAGGTCTCACCATGCTTATAGCTCGAAGCACCATCCTGTGGGAATTCTACGGCGTCTCTGCAGTGCTCGGCTTGAGTCGAGACGTTGCGGTCAAAATTGGATCCCATATAGATTACGATAACATCAGCACTCTAGAATACATCATCAAACACGCACCCAATATTCCTACGTCGGCTATTTACGGAGTCCTGAGGACAGATAACCGAACATACCTGTTCATGCATCGGATCAAAGGAGGGCCGTTGGATGCCCTATGGCCTGGTCTTGATGAAGCGCAAAAAATATCCATCCGTCATCAGTTAACACCGATGTCTAAAAGCCTGAGAGAAATCCCGAGGCCGCCTCTGGAGGACGGAATGTTCACGCTTGGAGGTGGAAACCCGCGACGATGCAAAGACCAGCGTAGAAATCTATTTATCGCAACCTGTCCGATCGCCAGCGAGTAAGAGTTTAGTACTTTTCTTTTCAATACCGGGGGCCAGAAGACCATGACAGAACGAGCTAGAATGCTAAGCTCATTCCTCAGGTCCGATCATCGAATAGTCATGACTCATTCCGACCTTCACCCTCGAAACATCATCGTGGTAATGGAGCCAGCGGGAACGAACACTTTTCGGATTAGGGTCGTGGCGATCATCGATTGGGAATTCAGTGGTTGGTATCCCGAATATTGGGAGTACACTAAAGCGCTTCACACTGTCGTTCCAGGTTCTGCTTTGGAGGATTGGTGGGCATACGTCCCGGTAGGTGCGATCGGAAAGTGGCCGGGAGATTTTGCTATTGATGTGATGATCATGAGTTACTTGGACGCTTGAGACTGACATTATACGGACGGACTACTTGTATTTCACCTTTTGCATGTTATATCTTACGCTATGCAACCTGCGGGAGTGGGACGCAATTTTGATTATGCCATTAATTCGAACTTTATCAAAGGCAGGATTAAGGACACGGTGGACAAGGACTTCGCTAAAATATCTTGTAAATTCTGCATACCATCATGCCTACACGTACCAGTGCCCTCGTTACAGATTGCTTTTCAATATCCTCCATGTATACCATATCCACGTAAAACATTACTTCTCGTAAACCCTCCATATCCACCAGATCACTTCTGAGGCTCAGACGGAAGTCGATCGCCAACCCTCTGTCGCCCCGCGGGAGGTCGAACGTCAAACTTCTCCTGACCCTTCGGAGGTTAGCCGACAGGCCTTCAAGGCTCCTCCAGCTTATCCTGCGGATCCTGGTGTTCCTCTGCCACGCATGGCGATGCCTTGTTATGCTCTTCATCCTGTCCCGGATTGTTGTCTTCGCCTAAGGATTACTCGGGATGATGGGTTGTGGGCTATTGATTTTGGTCTCGATAATGGATTGTTGTATTTCTTATGTTTGGTCGTTGTGTTTTGGCTTTGGCAGTGGAGGATCTTTTGTGATGTAATGACTGAATAATTATTGATGATATAATCGTATGGCGAGTGTAGGGCCATGATACTGATGTCTATGGTTGCTTTTTGTGATCTTGAATAACCTTGGGGTATTACACCATCTCCCCATTCCTTAGCTTTCACCCCGAAAGCCTCAATCCTTAATCATTAATGCATCCTGATCTTATGAATCAACAATGAAAAAACCCTGTGGGAAAAACATTTGTTCTTCTTTCAAGTCCTTTCGATCAGCCCTGAATGAACACCGTTAAAATGCAGTGGGAAATGGGTATGTTGTTCATTAAAGTATGACTCGGGCATAGCTGGGTGCTTTCCGATTGTTCCTTTGAAATTCCTTCAAAGCCTGCATACCATTCCTTTCAAAAGACTCATAAGGCTCCTTCAACCAATCTTTCCTGCTTGGGCATCCTTCCCCTGTGGTCATGTATAAGACAATTCTGTTCTGCTTGATACAACCCCTAATGTCCGAGATTTCAAATTCCTCCTTGTTCTGAATGTTGCCAGCTTCCTTGATGATTTTCAAGGGATCTGGGGCAGGTCATGATCCTTGCAGAAATAGTTGCAATAAGGATACATTCAAAACATTATGTATGTTGTGGCCTTTTCCTAGGAGACATAGTCATATGGTGGTTAATGACATAACATTCTGTATCTGGAATGGTCCATGATGTTTGTGGTGAAGTTTTCTGCTTGGTCATCTGGTCATGATATTGTGTATATCAAGCATTGCCAGGTCTGCTTATTTGTCCATTGGTATGCCCTTCCATTTCATGTCTAAATACTTGCTCATTTATACCTAGGCTTTCTCTACTCTATTCCAGACTCATCATATCAGGTTCCTTCAAACAGGTTTCCTGAGTGGGATTCCTTGCTTTTGTACATTGCCTCATGCGTTTGCAATCTTGACCCTTGTACTCAGCACCACTTCTGTTTGCCAACTAGACTCTGCCTTCAGTTGACCTTCTCCCAACTAGGTATGCCAGATAATGATTTCACAATGCATTGCACATGCCATGGAGTTCTTCTCCTGTGCAAGCCCTCTGGTATACATTGGTGATTGTATACTCCCTCCTTGTCACACCATATAATGTGTGATAATAGATTGGGTAACATGTATAACTTGAGAGAGAACATGGCAAACTCGACAGGAGAATGAATATTAAGATCAGCAATTCAGGCCAGCACCCTCAAAGCTCTGACAAACAAAGTCACAGGACTTGTGACCCCCCCGAATGAGACCTCATGAAGGTCCCGGCCCAAGACATCGCACCTATTAAATGTCAGCATGGGAAACATCAGGAAGGAGGAAGGGAAGGACTTACCTCACTGATGGCAACTCAGCCATGAGAGGACTGTTGGCGACGATGATGGAGAGAAGATGACAAGGGTGAATAGTACCTACTTATACACGAGGAGGTGCTCAGTAACCGACAAATACCAAGAGGGCTTGCACAGGAGAAGAGCTCCATGGCATGTGCAAGGCATCGTGAAATCATCATTCAACATCCTGTATTCAGAGATAGTTGACCAAGGCAGAGTCTAGTCAGTCAACAGGAGTAGTGCTGAGTACAAGGGTCAAGACTGCACAGCATGAGACAATGCATGAAAGCAAGGAACCCCACTCAAGGAACCTGTTCGAAGGAACCTGATATGATGTGGCCTTCAGCTAGGGAACACTCCGTAGGGAATTGTTGGGATTGCCTTCACACCAGGGTGTGGCTGCGCACAGGTGAGCACAGGTGGGGACTCATGACATCACACGGAATGTGCTAGAATGGCACGAGTGATAGGGCATGATTGTCACCATACAAAGCAATTGAGATTTCCATAGGGAATCTATGATGATGCGGCTCAGAAGAAAAATTGCTCATTGTCATTCTATTATGAGTTATTTCATTACGCAGTCAGACAGGGATTGTTTCCTGTTATGATTGCTAATCCCTTACCTTAGGGGAAGGTATGGTATCATGGCGAGGCATTTTCAAGAATTAATTCGAAGATGGTGGTCAGCATGCAAGTGAGTGATTAATGTAATCACGAGCTTGTGATGATGCAATCCATCCAAGATTATTGTTGGAAATGACTCACATCATATCTCCTAAACACGTTTTCAGCAGTACCATCCTGGGGGATGGTTAGATGAAGTTGGAAGTCCAAAAGTCCATAAAGAGGTCTATGTTTCCCACAGTCTCCAAGATCATCAGCAACGAAAACCTCCTCAAGAAGTTGCCAGAACAATCCCACTGAACCTCAGTGAAGACCCCTTAAGTTTATTCTGCCTTGTGATCAATAGTTCGAATAAACTTCCTAGCTTTATCTGAGAGCAACAAATGAACACCCAAAATCAAATGAACGAATTATCTTACCCCCCTCCAGATAGCAGAAAACTGTGCCCAGGGACACACGATAAACTTAAGGCACAAGCTACCAAGTTTATCAAATTGAACGAAAAGACACAAAGACCCTCTTCTAGGGCAAAAGAAAAGCAATCTCCGAAGCAACATATGACTCCACCATGTCCCACTTCCTGTCATACCCCACCTTTAAGACACATTTTAAGAATGGGGATTCTTACTAAGTAATGACTCAAGCCGTAAAGCAAGAGCCACTACTAACCACCCTTCATCCACTTCCCACAGGAAGTAGGATAATGGGGGGCCAGGAAAAAAGTCAGTTCATGTTAAAGGGTTGGAAACCCATGGTAGCCTCAGGAGGGACAGTTTCCGATCAACGGCTGATGTTTCTAATGCCCAGCCATATCCTGGGGAACATACCGCTGATGTTGACAAAAACCTGGAATACTTATAGCCTGGGCCACTGTAGTTCTTACAGGCCACAAGTCCACAGAGGAACTACCCTTTGCCATATGCATTTCACTGCATTTGAATGTTGTGCTGTGTCATACAGGACCACCCCAACAGGCAGGCATAGAAGGGGCTGGGACAAAGAAAGGCAGAAGGATAAGGAGAAGAGAAATGTAAAAGGAGGAGTTTGCCGTATATAACCGAGTCTGCCGTAATCGACCATAAACAAAGGCTGGATGAAGTTGAGGTTGATAATGAGGATGAGGAAGTGATGGACAAGGAGAACAGTGTTAGGTATTAAAGAATGAATTGAATGTACCCTACGACTGCGTGCCAAGTCCAAATCAAGAATCATATGGTACTTGTCATGGCTCAAGAAATTCATTCACTTCTCACCTATCACTTGTCATCACTCGTTTATCAGGTGGCTTATCTGGGTGGCTGTGCTCTTGGTGATGAGCCCCATGGACTGGGATAATTGCTCAGCCGCATATGTTTGGAATGGCTGGGGTGGCTGTGCTGGTTAGTTGAGGGTTAAGGGTTTAGGGTCTGCTAGTTTAGTGTCTCGGCGTGGAAGGAGAAAATGTGTATATAAGAGGACTTGTCCTCCCAGCATTCTGTTTCTTTTCCTTTTCTCCTTACACAGTTATTTGTTCATCTCACCGAATAAATATTTGGATCCTCTCCAGTCCTTGTCCTCATCTTCGCCTCTGCCTCTGTCCTTGTTTCTGTCTTTGATCCTCTGGCCTTTGTTGTCATGAACATCCTGGGACATGCTCTTGTGTGCGCTCGCAACCACAGCTGGACTGTGGCTCGCTGGCATAACTTTGGCAGTGCTCTATGTTATCTTGAGGGCTTAGGGGAAGCATTTAGGGTTTAGGGAAAGGGGGCTGCAGGAAGGAGGTTTTGGGATCTGAGGCAGGGGACGTTTGGGATGCATTTGGGGGCACGGTTTCATGGGATGTTCGATTTACGTTTGAATCCTGTTTCTTTTTTTGTTTCAGTTCCGTTTGAGATCTTCCATTGGTTATGTTTTGCTTTCTGTTTAGGTTATGCATCTCATGTTGTTTCATTATTGTATCGCGGGGTTTGAAGGCACTGCAGGGCAGCTGCTTGGGATCTACGAAGGGCACAAGAATTATGTATAAGAAGGAACACTTTGTATTTCATTTATTCGGTACGCAATCAATTATCTATTCTACAGAACTATCTACACATACACAGATTCGTCCGTCTCATTAGTGAACGTCATCACAAACTCTCACCCCCAGCCTCATCCCCATACGCCAATTACGAATCCAAACGATAACGGAAGCATAACAAGAGAGGTGTTAACCGGGGGTTGTCTTGTGACTGACGGTAGGGTAACTCAATATCCCCGAAAAAGAAAAATGAGAAGTAATAATTCCAATGATGGGAATTATATACTTCTCTGGGGATTCTCGTAGGGATGATAAGTAATAACGTGTTATAATCTTAAACTCTCCTGCTTATCTCAGGGAGCGTTTTTGAGATCGTCGTTCTTAATTGCGTTCATGTGTGAACAGAAATCAGTGAGGGTCTTAGGTATTGAAGAGGGTCTTGGTTGTATGGTCTTTCGAGTATTGTGTAAATAATCGAGTATAAGATACTAATATCTTTCTGGGACTTGGTCGTAGTTGATGGGACAATTGTGGGTCTTCTGCTGGATGATCGCTTCTTCGAGTGGGGGCTTTTGGGATATTTTATATTTTCTGACTTGAGCTCCCCACTCATATACCCACCGGGTACGTTGCGGTGGTCGGAACGCCAAGTACTGGTTGACGTTGGTAGAGAGCATGCAATCATGATATTTTTCGCATACAAATTCCGTATTTCAATTTTCTCAGCACAAATGCCCCAAAATGTTCCCAAACCAATCGGATGACACTTGGTGATCCTCTCGGCCGTATCGTGCATATGCCGCTTCTAATCCCGTCGTTTGCCGATATATTTTTTCTAATAATATCGGCTTCGTAGGCCATTCGAGCGCATATCTCATCTCATGCATATGTCGTCAGCTCCGGTGAAGTGTTCAACTTTGTTTGCCGGATCTCTTGATCCGTCCTTATCTGGGGCTGCGGCTTCCTGTGCCGTCGGTATGCCTTGCCAACACTCCACCACGGTAGATGTCATTCGGGCCGCCTGTGGCTTCCGATAGGTTTCATCTTATCTTTCTGTTTGTCCGTATGCATCCAGTCTCATCATATCGTGCTGATCGAAGGCTGCCTTTGGATAAGGTTTCCTGTATTGTCGGCTGCCTCAGGGTTAATGCACCTCGTATTGGTCTTTATCGCCTAAGACAATCCTTATCTCCTTCGGCCGACTAGACTCCGCTATCGCATGTGTTATCATAATGACGTTCGGTATGATTCCTTCGGGTTCCGATCATCTCTGCTGAGCTTCCTCGGTAACATATGATTCTTGATCTTGGACTTGGCACTCAGTCGTAGTGTTCATTTAATTCATTCTTAAATATCCTACAATCTTTCCTTGTCCATCAATCCTTCATCCTCATCATCGACCTTGACTTCCTTCGACCTTCCTCTATCCATTCCAGCAGACTCAGTCATATATGGCGAACTCCTCCTCCTCGATCTCAATTCTTCTTATTCATTCTCCTCCTGTTTTCTTGTCCCAGCCCCTTCTATGCCTGCCTGTTGGGGTGGTCCTGTGTGACACGGCACAACGTTCGAATACGGCGAAGCATTTTCGGCGGAGGGTAGTCCTCTTGGACTTGTGGCAAGTAAGAACCACAGTTGCCCAGGCTATAAGTATTCCAGGTTTTTGTCAACATCAGCGGTACGTTCCCCAGGATACGGCTGGGCATTAGAAACATCAGCCGTTGATCGGAAACTGTCCCTCCTGAGGCTACCCCGGGTTCCCAACCCTTTATGATGCTGACTTTTTTCCTGGCCCCCCATTATCCTACTTCCTGCGGGAAGTGGATGAAGGGTGGTTAGTAATGGCTCTTGCCTTATGGCTTGAGTCATTACTTAGTAAGAATCCCCATTCTTAAAATGTGTCTTAAAGGTGGGGTATGACACTACCTCCCCCCTTATAAGATTTCGACCCGAAATCATTAACTGAGATTCTTGGCTTATGAATTCTTAGCTATATGATTATGAAACGGGATTTTTTGATGAAGTCCTCCAACCCCTTCATCCACCAACATGTCTTCTATCCCAAGACCATTAAAACCTCATAGAGGAAAGGTATCTTGAGATAGTTGGTTGTTTAAACACGTTGGTCCCTTGGCATGCCTGGATTCCTTGAGTGGAACTCTCGGAGTGACTGCAGGCCACCTACTATGAAGCATTCATACGGTTCTTCTGTATGATCCTTCTTAAGTGGATATCCTTTCCATCTGACTCGGTAAAGGACTTTCCCCTTGACTTTCCTACTCGATAAGATTTCTTCTATTTCCCATTCCTCATTGCCTTCGATGTCATCACATTCATCAATGATTTTTAATAGATCAGGTGGAGGTCTGGTCCTGTTGTTGTATGGTTCGAGTAAGGATACATGGAAGGTGTTGTGGATCTTCCATTTTCTGGGTAGTGATAGTCGCATGGCTGTTGGAGAGATTACTTTCTCTATTGCGAAGGGGCCATGCTTCTTGTGGTCCAGTTTATGTTTTGGACGTCTGGTCTGGATGTTCCTTCCATCTAACATGACTAGGTCCCCAACCTTGAATTCTGGAGCATCCTTGCGTTTGTTGTCTGCATACTTCTTCATTCTTTCCTTGGTTGCTTTTAGGTTCTTCGTAACTAGACTTTGAACTGAAAGGATGTGGTTGATGTATCCATCCTGAGTATCCTCGCTAGTTGGTATTGTACTTGGATTGGTGCAACCTGGGTGTCGGCCATAGTTGGCGAAGAAGGGTGACATGCCAGTGGCTTGGGTTACCGAATTGTTGTAGGCAAATTCAGCCATGGGTAGGAGTCCAACCCAATCATCCATCTCATAATTTGTGAATGAATGTAGGTATGCCTCAATTGTCTGGTTGATCCTTTCTGTTTGGCCATCTGTTTGTGGATGAAAGGATGTGCTCATTCGTGGTCATATCCCCAGTATACCAAGGAATTGTTTCCATTCTGTGGAGGTAAAGCGGGAGTCGCAGTCCGAGATAATATCGGTTGGGATGACATGGAATCTCCATATCTCCCTGGCGAATATCTTTACTAGGTGTTCCGCTGTCTTTTGATCCTTTTTGAGTGGTATGAAGTGGGCCATCTTTGTAAATCTGTCTACAATGACCCATAATTGATCACAGTCTTCAGACAAGGGGAGGTCTGTGATGAAGTCCATGGCAATTGATGTCCATGGTGCGTATGGAAGCTCTAATGGTGAGAGCAGGCCATATGGCTTGTGGCGTGATGCCTTATCCTTCTGACATTCTAAACAACTTCTGACATATTCAATAATTTCTTGGTCCATCTTAGGCCACCAGAAGTTGTGTCGGATCAACTCGATCGTTTTGTCTTGACCAAAGTGTCCGGCTACTGCGCTGTTGTGCTCGGTATGTAAAATCGCATGTCGTGCATTCTCAGGGACCCAAAGCAATCCCTTGCGATATAGTAATCCATCCTGTAGTTCTAAAATCCTTTCCTTTCCTTCTATTTCTTGCGCGCTTCCACTCAGTTCCTCTAAGGCCTGGTAGTATGCTGCGTCCTGTTGTCCTGCCTCTCTTACTTCCTGCTCAAATTCCTTTGTCCATTTCGATACTGATGATGCCAAATAACCTAGCTGAACTGCTGAGCAACAGAACACCATTCCTTCTCCTCCAGTACTGATTGCTGAGATGGTGTCGAAGTGTTTTTCATGCAAGACAGTTTGTATTGGCTGGTTTCCACCTCCCCCCTTTTCAGGGCGATACTCCGGGCGCCTCGATAATGCATCTGGCTTGCCATTACTTGTTCCTTTCCTATAAAAAATTTTGAAGTCCACACCGGCCAGTTCCTGGGCCCAGCATGCCTGCCTTCTGTTGAGAACCTTGGTTGTCATGAAATACTCAAGGTTTTTGTGGTCGGTAAATACCTGGACCATGTGGAGTGATCCTTCTAAATATCTTCGCCATGTCTTAAAACAATCAACTATCGCCGGTAATTCCTTGTCATGAATTTCGTAGTTGATTTCAGCTGGTGAGAACTTTCTGGAGTGGAAGGCGACTGGGTGCAGCTTTTTGTCTTCTGCATTTTGTGACAATGTGCCACCCAGTGCAAAGTCAGATGCATCAGTCTCGACGATGCATTCTTGTTGTGGATTGAAGTGTGTGAGGATGGGTGCAGTCGTAAAGCAGTTTTTTAGTTGCTCGAATGCCTCTGTCATTGTGTCTGTCCAGATCCAGTCCTTTGGTGATCCCTTCGTTGAATCGCTAAGGGGTTTAGCGACTTTTGAGAATTCTCTTATAAATCGACGATAAAAATTCGCGAAGCCAATAAATGATTGTACATCTCTTAAACTTCTTGGGCGTTCTCAGTCCCGAATGCATTGGACTTTGTCTTGGGCCATTTCAATACCATCTTTTGAAATAACATACCCTAGGAAGTTGACTCGGCTGGTTGACCAAAAGCATTTGTCCTGTGATATGGCTAGCCCATTTTCTGCTAGGCGTTTCAATACCTCTGTGACAATGCGATCGTGTTCTTCCTCTGTTTCTGCATAAATGAGGATGTCGTCCAAATATACAATCAATCCTAAGTCCAACAAATCCCGAAAAATATGATTCATCATATTTTGAAAGGTTGCTGGGGCATTTGACAACCCAAAGGGCATGACAGTGTATTCGTACAGCCCATACCGTGTCTTGAATGCTGTTTTCCATTCATCTCCAGGTTTGATCCGAATCAAGTTGTATCCATTCTTGAGGTCAATCTTGGTGAATATCTTTGCACCTCTGACCCTATCTTGGAGTTCGGACATAATTGGTAATGGGTATCGATTGGCGATGGTTACTTTATTCAAACCACGGTAATCAACACATAACCTGAGGCCTCGACCATGGGCCTTTGGAACAAAGATGATTGGTGCTGCTGCAGGGGATTTCGAAGGGCGGATCTTTCCTAATTCCAACATTTCCTTGAGGTAATCCCGCAGCGCTTGTAATTCTGTTTCATTTAGGGGGTACATTGGTCCCCATGGTGGTTGTTCACCCTCCTTGAGATCTATTGCATGATCGTAGGGTTTGTGATCGGGGAGCTTATCTGCAAGCTCTTTGCCGAGGACTTCGACATATTGTCGGAACTTTTGAGGTACCACTGTAGCTGGGTCTACCTCATTTGTGGTTGAGTTGACTGATGCAATATACCCAATTACTGTTGCATCATAGTGGTGTAGGATATCTTTATCCATCGTGAGGGAGAATTCTTGCACTGCAGCTTTGGTGCAGTGTTGTTTACAGAATTCGGAGTCTAAGGTGATGTCTTCAGGTTTCCCCCAAAACTTGTTGGGTTGATGCTTGGCCATCCACCAACAGGGGAGGATTATGTCTGTTCCTGATTCTAGAGGCATAATCTCGAATGTTTCCCTTGTATAGTGGCCTTTGTACTGGAGCAATAAGGAGTGTGTGAAAGCTTCCCCAGCTCCAGACAATGGACGACCATCTGCCCCATTGATTCTGAGGGGTGCATTTCGGGTGATCCTGGGTAGGTGATGTTCCTTGATAAATTTGGAACTGATAATAGGTATGGCTGCGCCTGTATCGAACATGACTTGGACACTGAATGTCTCTTGTCCAGGTACCGAAAGATTCATTTGGACAATTGGTCTGGAACCAACTCGGGGTGGCTTGTTGTTGGCCAATTGTAATTTCTTCTCGGGTTCTTTTTTATTAGGTTTTGATTTTTTGGATTGTTTTTGGTTTTCATGGGTACTGGCACGTTTGACTCCTGCAACTGATATCCTCCCAGAACCTGATACGTCTTCCATTCCTTGGATGCCTCTGCGTATCTCATGAGGCTTTCCTAGTTTAAATCCGAGAGGTCTGAGGTCTCTACTTCCCAACATCTTTTTGCCGGCTTTGGGTCTGGTTCTGATACGGTCTGGGTTACAGTGGCAACATTCTTCGGCCGCTTGGTTACTGGTTCCTTGGCCACATCCTCATCATCATCTGAGTCTTCTGAGGGTCGTTGGCGTTTAGCCTTCTTTGTGACAGCTGCTACCGTGGCAACTAATTCAGTTCCCTTTGAAGTCTTTTTTGCAAAGCATTCTAAAGTATGGTGGCTATTCCGGCCACAGCGCCAGCAGGAGGCCTTGTCTGCTTTGTGTTGGTCGATTTCAGCCTGGGGAACCCCAGCCAATGCTTGGCGATTGTTTTGGAATTTCTTTTCTCGGTCGCCCTTGGGTGTGCGAGTGGTATCTTTAGTTTTACCACGGTTGGATTTTTTGTCTTCATCTCGCTTTCGCTTTTCCTTCTCCTGTTTAGGTTCGGAGGAGGCCTGATAAATGTGGAGCAGTGGCTTTTCATGCATGTTCCGATGTTCTTCTTTCGCGGTTGCAAGCTTGATAAGTCTGGCCTTGAAACACTCATACTTTGGGTCATCCAAGTCTTGAACATCTGTCCATGCCTGGCAGGCCAGATCCTCTGGGAATGCCTGATCGTAAATTTCTCTCAGGACCTCTCCTTCAACTTGGGCCTTCTCTTGGTAGATGGCCATCCTGATTCCCCATTGATCTGCTGGGAGGCCAGTCTTATGGCATCCAGGTTTGTACTTCCAATGCAACCTGGCCATCTTGTTGGTGTAGTTGCGCTTCTGGTGGGGGTCACGGAAATAGTGGTCCATTGCTGCAGTGTATGAGGGCCAGGTGTCAGGGCGTAATTCCTTCTCAGTAGTATCGACACGGTTTTGGTGCCATTGGCGGGCATCTCCTTTTAGGAGGGAGCCCAACCAGTGGATTCGGGTTGCATCGGTATTAAAGTCGATCGATCGCACAGTCATATATTCCTTGACTGCTTTCATCCATGGGATGTAATTTTCTCTATCCCCATCGAAAACCTCTGGTTCCTTCATCTTGGGAGCTTTTCCTAGAACAATTGCTTCTGGTCGCTTGGTGATGCGATTCTTTTTGTCCTTCTTCCGTAGGGCACGAATGAGTCTTGATATCTCCTGCCCTAAATCCTTAGGTCTATCTGATTCTGAGTCTGAGCTGGAGGAGCTGGAGCTACTTCCGCCAGGTGAAGGCCCTGGGGGAGGTATCCTTCCTCCTGGTGGACTACTGTCTCTGGATTCGGTGGTCCTTCTACTTCGGATTGAGCCTCTTCCCGATTGCTCATTTTGTGGGGAACGTGGAGGTCATATTCTGACTCTGGGTCATCACTGTTCGGGAGGGGAATTCTTCCCTGCTGGGCATGTTGCTTTAGGATGCTATCGATGACCGAGGGTACATCGATATCTTTGCGGGACTGTTGTGCTGATTGGAATTGGACCTTCAGTTCTTCTCCAATTGCATGGAGTTCTTCTCGAAATGATCGTCGCATGTCTTCTCGTTCCTGCTAGGAAACAGCTGAGGCATTGATGTGATCCTGTTGTAGCTGTTCCTGGAGACGTTTCAACTTTTGTAAATCCTTTTTGACCTTTTCTTGGTCTACTCTGGCCTTTGCCTCTCTGGTGTTCATCTCAGAGGCCCATCGTTGACAGTCGTTGTTAAATTTTTCTTGCTTCGCTGCCTGATCCTTGTGGTAATCCACCCAGATGTTCTGATTTGCTTCCATTTGTTGAGCAAAATCCTGGAGCACTTTTTGTCTTCGTTCCTCATTTTCCGCAGCATTTATGGTAATCATTTCCACATGCCCTCTCAAGGCCATGTGGGCAGTAGCAACTTCTGCAAACTGGGTTGTTTTGAGGTTGAAGTGGGTTCCTGTAGCATCCGCCGCATGTTGCTGGGCTTGAGAGATTGCAAGATTGAGGTTGGATTCAATCTTGTGATAATCATTTTGCATTTGCATAAAGATGCGGTATGCTTCTGATTCATCATTCTGGATTTGTCCACGGAGACTGTTGATTTCAGCAGCCGTGTGGTGTAATTGACTCATGAGAGTGCGTCCCCATTCAGGGACGGAGTGAAGCTTGATCGGTTCGATAGGTGGGATATTGTCCATTTCACCAGTGTTGGTACTAACCAATGCCCAAGAAGGCATGGGTAAGAAGTCGATTTCCATGGACTCAGGCATTGTTCTTTGTGTTCGGTGGTTCTGAAATTTTTTGTGGGACGTTTCTCAGTACGCTCGGTGAGGCGTTGAGTAAGATTATAGTGTTAACCGGGGGTTGTCTTGTGACCGACGGTAGGGTAACTCAATATCCCCGAAAAAGAAAAATGAGAAGTAATAATTCCAATGATGGGAATTATATACTTCTCTGGGGATTCTCGTAGGGATGATAAGTAATAACGTGTTATAATCTTAAACTCTCCTGCTTATCTCAGGGAGCGTTTTTGAGATCGTGGTTCTTAATTGCGTTCAAGTGTGAACAGCAATCAGTGAGGGTCTTAGGTATTGAAGAGGGTCTTCGTTGTATGGTCTTTCGAGTATTGTGTAAATAATCGAGTATAAGATACTAATATCTTTCTGGGACTTGCTCGTAGTTGATGGGACAATTGTGGGTCTTCTGCTGGATGATCGCTTCTTCGAGTGGGGGCTTTTGGGATATTTTATATTTTCTGACTTGAGCTCCCCACTCATATACCCACCGGGTACGTTGCGGTGGTCGGAACGCCAAGTACTGGTTGACGTTGGTAGAGAGCATGCAATCATGATATTTTTCGCATACAAATTCCGTATTTCAATTTTCTCAGCACAAACGCCCCAAAATGTTCCCAAACCAATCGGATGACACTTGGTGATCCTCTCGGCCGTATCGTGCATATGCCGCTTCTAATCCCGTCGTTTGCGGATATATTATTTCTAATAATATCGGCTTCGTAGGGCATTCGAGCGCATATCTCATGTCATGCATATGTCGTCAGCTCCGGTGAAGTGTTCAACTTTGTTTGCCGGATCTCTTGATCCGTCCTTATCTGGGGCTGCGGCTTCCTGTGCCGTCGGTATGCCTTGCCAACACTCCACCATGGTAGATGTCATTCGGGCCGCCTGTGGCTTCCGATAGGTTTCATCTTATCTTTCTGTTTGTCCGTATGCATCCAGTCTCATCATATCGTGCTGATCGAAGGCTGCCTTTGGATAAGGTTTCCTGTATTGTCGGCTGCCTCAGGGTTAATGCACCTCGTATTGGTCTTTATCGCCTAAGACAATCCTTATCTCCTTCGGCCGACTAGACTCCGCTATCGCATGTGTTATCATAATGACGTTCGGTATGAGTCCTTCGGGTTCTGATCATCTCCGCTGAGCTTCCTCGGTAACATATGATTCTTGATCTTGGACTTGGCACTCAGTCGTAGTGTTCATTTAATTCATTCTTAAATATCCTACAATCTTTCCTCATCCATCAATCCTTCATCCTCATCATCGACCTTGACTTCCTTCGACCTTCCTCTATCCATTCCGGCAGACTCAGTCATATACGGCGAACTCCTCCTCCTCGATCTCAATTCTTCTTATTCATTCTCCTCCTGTTTTCTTGTCCCAGCCCCTTCTATGCCTGCCTGTTGGGGTGGTCCTGTGTGACACGGCACAACGTTCGAATACGGCGAAGCATTTTCGGCGGAGGGTAGTCCTCTTGGACTTGTGGCAAGTAAGAACCACAGTTGCCCAGGCTATAAGTATTCCAGGTTTTTGTCAACATCAGCGGTACGTTCCCCAGGATATGGCTGGGCATTAGAAACCTCAGCCGTTGATCGGAAACTGTCCCTCCTGAGGCTACCCCGGGTTCCCAACCCTTTATGATGCTGACTTTTTTCCTGGCCCCCCATTATCCTACTTCCTGCGGGAAGTGGATGAAGGGTGGTTAGTAATGGCTCTTGCCTTATGGCTTGAGTCATTACTTAGTAAGAATCCCCATTCTTAAAATGTGTCTTAAAGGTGGGGTATGACAAGAGGGCAGCGCCACAGAGACATTCTGGATACTAGTCAGTATTGCCCATGCCAGATACTAACTCAGGACAGTAGTACTGAGCCAAACCCAACTGCAGAGCAGTATACCAGACCGTTGCATTGTATGTCATGCCCTGTGGCTGTGTAGACAGGTTCTTGACATTTGATTGCGTCCTTTTTACGGCACCCAACGCAACCCAGGAAGCAACAAGGCTTCAATACGAAAAATCAGCAAAATCGTCGCAGTAACCCCTCACGAGCATACAGACAGTGGATCCCTTCCAGTTATGGGAATTGGGTGAGGTTATAGGAAGAGAACCGGCAGGACCAGCGAGTCCAGTAACCCCAGAGAATCCATCCTGGCCACAGACACCGGAGACTCCAGGACCAGCACAAATACCCAAGGAGGATGGTTCCGGAATGGCTACACCTCAGGGTACAGGCAGTGGGGCCCTTGCCCCGGTCATGATGACACAGGACCAACTCCAGCAGCTCCTCCAGCAATTGTACCATCCGGCGATTTCCAGCAACCCCAAGGTCGAGGACCCGGAGCTCTACCACGGAGAGCGATCCAAGCTCCGTGCTTTCCTCACCCAATGCGAGTTGAAATTCAACTGTGAACCCAACGAATTCGACGGGGATGAAAAGAGGGTCAACTACGCTAGTTCATGGTGCCGAGGAAATGCGTGTACTTGGATTGAACCATCTATAGCTCGAGGGCAAAGTACTTACGGAACCTGGGAGGAATTTAAGACTGCGATCACCTGGGCATTTGGCGAAGCGGACTCCAAGGCGGTTGCAAGAAGGAAATTCAAATCTATTCGGCAGGGGAATCGCTCCGCAGCAGCATACTGGGCTGAATTCCAGAGGATCATGGCCGACCTGGATTATAACGACCCCATGTATATTGATCAATTCAATGACAGGCTCCACATCGACGTTCAAAGACAGCTTGCCCTCCTGGAAACCAAGCCCACCACCATGATCGATTTTGCCAACAAGGCTATCGCGTTGGACAACCGCTTATTTAATTTCCGGACCCTATGGACCCGACACGAACCGCAGTACTTGTAACGGGGCGGCTAGGAATGGGAGCGGGCTCCAGGGAACTCGTGACTGGGCGGGGAGCAACACAGGAGTGGGGACTGTGGATCCGGGGTGTTGAGGGGACGAACTGGGCCAGGGAGCGGGGAAGTCAGGTGGTCTAGGGCAAGAGAACTAGGGCAGGGCTAGGTGACAGGGTTGGGAGTGGGACTTGGGCCTGGGGGCAGAGGATGATGGACAAGGAGAGGCAGAGGCTGGAAGCAAGATTGTATTGAAGAGAGAATACAAGACGTTGCATGAAGTAGAAAGAAAAGAAAAACAAGACAGCAGGAGGACAAGTCCTCTTATATACATAGATCCTCCCCTACGCACTTCCCTTTCTTCCCTAGCCCATAGTTTCAATAGAAAATTCCTTCACTGATATTATGACCCATAAGCAAACAGATAACATGCATAAGCATGCATAAACAAACATAAGAAACCATAAGCATACATAGATGTACATAAGCAGGTGGCAAATGTAAGCAACATAAGCAAAGCATAAAAACCATAAGCATAAACAATTATGCATAAGCAGATAGTAAGCATATAGAAGCATTAATCATATAGGTATTCGCTCACAATTGAGTGGAGGATTGAGCCATGACAGTATCCCCCCTCTAGGGCTGAGGACCACCGAAGCTCAGTCAGTATCTTCTGGCAGTGGTCCTGGTTTGTTTGGATACCGGGTGTGGAATTCCTCAATGGCCCTAAGCTTGTTCATGCCTATTGCATATTCCCAGGTGAGTATGTCCCATCCGGGCCACTTGATCAAGTATTGGAGCTGGCATCGGAACAAGCGGCTATCGAGAACTTCTTCAACTTCGTACTCGGGTTCTCCTTCAATAATGACAGGACCCGGAGGTGTGGCGACCTGGCCGGGGAAGGGATCATCACGGACAGACTGAAGAAGGGAAACATGGAAAACAGGGTGGACGTCCATCGTGGCTGGGAGGTTAAGCTCGTAGGCGTATTTGCCGACCTCCTTGATTACCGGAAACGGTCCGTAATGCTTGTTGTCTAGTTTTCGAGATGGGCGGTTCGTGCGAAGGTTCCGTCCATTTAACCAGACAGAATCCCCGGGACGGTAAGCTGGGGCTGGCAGGCGATGTTGGTCGGCATATTCCTGTTGTCGGTCTTGGGCGAAGGACATCTCGCTCCTGATCAGGGCGTGGATTTCGGATAGGCGGTCGGCGAGTGTGTGGGCCTCGTTCTCTTCTGGGTTGTCGACTCGTAAGTCCGGTTCGAAATCGATCTTGGGGTTGAGTCCGTAGTTGGCGATGAATGGTGAGATTCTGGTGGTTTCGGATACATGATTGTTGGCAGCGAATTCAGCCATGGGGAGGAAGCGAGCCCAGTCGTCTTGTTGATAATTTACATATGCCCGTAAGTATTGCTCCATAATGGCGTTCGCTCGCTCAGTTTGTCCGTCGGTTTCGGGGTGGAATGCTGTACTTAGGCGCGGTTCGATTTTGAGGGTATGGCAAAGGTGCTTCCAAAAGGAAGAGGCAAATTGGGGTCCTCGGTCAGAGACTATGGTATCCGGGAGTCCGTGCAGGCGGAAGATGTTGGACAGGAATAATTCGGCGAGGCCTTCAGCACCGATGGTGGTTGAGCAGGGGGCGAAGTGTCGTAGTTTGGTGAGACGGTCGACGACGACCCAAATGGAGTCAAAGCCATTCGAGTTCGGTAGGCCAGTGACAAAATCCATCGAGATATCACGCCAGGGGCGTTCTGGGATCGGGAGAGGGCGTAGGACTCCGTAGGGTGCATGGCGTGATGCTTTGGTTCGTCGGCAAGTGTGGCAGTTTACCACGTATCGTTCAACGTCTCTCCGAAGGCTGGGCCAGAAATATCGTCGTTTGATCAGGTCGAAGGTCTTTGCTCGTCCGGGGTGACCTGTGGCGGGGAGGTCGTGATGGCTTCGGAGTATGCGCAGTCGGAGGGGATCTGATTCAGGTATGTACAGTCATTGCTGGTATACTAGGCTGCCATCCTGTTCCTGGCATTCGGATAGTGACAATTCGTGGCAGTGTTGTTTACCTTCTCGTAGCATTGTCAGGATGTTCTGGGCAAAGGCATCCATCTTGGTAGCTTCGGAGATGTCTTGATCAAGGGGTAGTTGCCCATTACCAGGTGGAGTGTTCGCTAACAAACGCAAGTTGTCCGGCAAGTTCTGGGGCTTCAGGACTGCTTTTTGTTGTTCGGTCAGGCGTTCATCCCCCCCTTGAGGTAGCTGTCCAGACCTACGAGTCAGGGAATCGGGCTTCCCACCAGCTTTTCCTGGGCGGTAGACAATCTTGAAGTCGAAACGGGAAAGGAATTCGGCCCAGCGTGTCTGGCGGCGGTTTAAGAGCTTGGTGGACATAAAATATTCCAGGTTCTTGTGGTCACTGAGGACCTGGATAGGATGCAGTGCTCCCTCAAGTTCGGGTCGCCATTCCTCGAAAGCCCAAACAATAGCCATCAACTCCTTGTCATAAATTTCGTAGTTGCATTCGGCCGGAGTGTGTTTCTTGGAGAAGAAGGCCACAGGGTGAAGGGTTCCCTCATCGTCATATTGGGATAGGACACCGGCGGAAACATAGTCGGAGGCATCGGTCTCTACTATGATCTGTCATTCGTAGTCGAAGTGTGGGAGAACCGGGGCTGTAGTAAATGCTTTTTTGAGGGTTTCGAAGGACTTGGAACATTCCTCTGACCATACGAAGCGTGTGTCCTTGCAGGTAAGCCGTGTCATCGGGGCAACAATCTGGCTATAGCTTTTTACAAACCGTCGGTAGAAGTTGGCGAAACCGAGGAAAGACTGTACATCTTTGACGTTCTGGGGTTCGGGCCATTCCTGCACAGTGGCTACCTTCGCTGGGTCCATCTTGGTACTGCTGGTTGAAATGACGAAACCCAGGTACTTCACTTCCTGCCGGTGAAATTCGCATTTCTCTGGCTTCAGGTACAAGCCGGCCTCGGATAGGGCTTCAAGAACCTTGTGGACGTGGTGCCGGTGGTCTTCAAGGTTGTCACTGTAAATGAGTATGTCATCGAGGTAGGCCGTGACGAAGACATTGAGATACGGTCGTAATACGTCATTGATGAAGTGTTGGAAATCAGCAGGGGCATTGGTCAGGCCGAAAGGCATAACTAGGGATTCGAATAGGCCGTAACGAGTTCGGAAGGCTGTCTTCCATTCCTCCCCTTCTGCCATGCGGATGAGGTTATATGCGCCTCGAATATCCAGTTTTGTGAAGTATTTTGCTTTTTGGAGGCGTAACAATGTTTCGTGTAGCAGGGGAAGGGGGTACCCATTCTTGATGGTGCCTTCATTGAGTCCTCGGTAGTCTACACAAAAGCGTAAGGATCCATCGGATTTTTTGACAAATAGGATGGGGGCGCCTGCGGGGGAGGAAGATGCGCGGATGAATCCCTTTGATATGTTCTCGTCAACCCACTTCTTTAGGGCTTCTAGTTCCTTTCTCGACAGGGAGTATATCGGTCCAAACGGTGGTGTGAATCCTTCTTTGAGGGGAATCCGGTGGTCGTACGGGTGATGGGGTGGCAGCTTGTTAGCTTCGGCTTCGGAGAACAATGGGAGAAACTTGTGGTATTCTGGGGGAATAATGTCCGACATGCCCTTTGTCTCTTTGTTTGGTCGAGAGCCTTGTTGATTTCATATAGCGATATCGCATGGACTTGTAGTCGATTGCGCTTGGCTTGACGGGTCAGTGGCACAGGTCCGATCATAGCAATACTGAGCGGGGCAGCATTGGCGGCGAGATGTTCCGGAGGGTCTTTGCTGGTTCCACGGACTGTGACTGCTCTATTGTTACAGTGTGCCAGGCAGTACTGGGAGCCGAAGGTGACTAAGTTCGAGGCGAATCTTATGGCGACGTTGTGTTGTTTCAGCCATGGGATACCCAGGACAATTGGGTAATGGCCCAACTTGGTGATGAACATGGGGAGTTTTTCGCGGTGTTCCTGGATGCTGAGTTGGACCTCAGCAATGTGTGTGATGTCGCCGGAGGAGATTTCGCGACCATCGATTACTTCTAGGGTACGGGGGTTTTTTAGAGGGCGTAGGGGGAGCTGGTGATGGTGAGCAAAGTTTTCATCTACGAACGCATAGCCGGTGGCTCCACAGTCAATGAGTGCGTAGGTTTAGATTTCTTGGTCACTGTGGGAGAGGAAACAGGTAACGACAAGATGCTTTCCATCCATGGATCCTTCTTCAATGACTTTATCCTTAACCGGTACACTTGAAATGGAGAATACACTTGAAAACGTGGTGGACGAAACAGAGAGGTCGCCAGGGAGAGGGCCATCCTTCTCTTCCTGGCTTATACTTTTCCCGGATCCGTAATGGGAGTAGAGGGGGCATCAGGTGTGACCATTACTTCGGCGGCGGCTCCACGTAATGGGCGCCCTGGGCCCCTTGTTTTATTCGGGCAATCACGGGCCAGATGGTGGAAACCGCCACAGTAGAGGCAGTGCCCTTCGACGATCCGCTTCTGTCTTTCTTCGGGGGAGAGGCGGTGGCGTGCGGCCGAGAGGTCCATTGGGGCGGGTCCGAAGTTGCCACTGCTATTGTTGGTCGGGTGCGGTGTAGGAGGCGCGGCGGCATGGGGTATCACTCGGGGCACTGGAGCGGCATTAGCTTTGTTGGGCCCAGGGGGGCGGTGGGTCTCAGCCCTTCGTGCGCGGAACTGCATATCGCGCTTCTTGATATGAGCGACGTATCTGGACCAGTCCTCACGGAGGTCTTGGGTGCTCAAGATATCTTTAAGTTGCTCGCTGAGGCCTCGATGGAGGGCAGCCCTTTTCGCAGCATCGTTCCATTGCAGGTCGGCGACAAGACGTTGAAACTCGGCGTAGTAGCTTACAAAGTCGCGGTTGCCTTGTCTCAACTTCGAAAGGGCACGTTCCGCAGTGTTGGCAGGGTCGGGGTGACCATAGGCTTCTTCAAGCGAGGTAACGAAGGCGCCAAAGTTATCCAGGTTAACATGGTCGTTGTCTACCAGGTGGATGAGTTGTTCGAGGGCGGCACCTTCCAGCCTGGAGAAGGCGTAACATAGCTTCGATTGTTCATCGGGGAATTCTCCGGGGCGGTCGATCAGTTGGAGCCTGCGGAGGGCGATGAAAGATCTTAATTTTTGCCGGTCTTCCCCAGTGAATTTTTCGGGATCGGTTTGTCCCTTGCGACCACCTCTCTGGCCTCCGCCGTTGTTGTTGGTGTTGGCGGTGGCCGCTGTGGCGAGGGCCAACATTTGCGTAAGTTGGGCTCTCAGCTGGGTCAGCTGGGTGGTCGCTGTGTTCAGGTCAGCGGTGGCAGCATCCCGCTCATTGGTAAGGGTTTCGGTGTCTGACAACAGGGTGGCGAATCGTTCTGTCAGGTTCTCGCTTGCGTTGAGAGCACGAGCAAGCTGAATAGCATTGTTGTACCGGGTACGGAGCGTGGCGGGGTCGAGGTTGTCTGTGGACGCAGCAGCAAGGGCCTCGAGGCCACGGGCGTGGCTTGTTACGATTTTGACAACGGCGAAGGATTCGGGCTCGGCATTGGTGGGTAATATGTTTCCGGACATGGTGACGAGTTCGGTGGAGAAAGTGGAGTTTCGATGCAACGTAGTGTAACGGGGCGGCTAGGAACGGGAGCGGGCTCCAGGGAACTCCTGACTGGGCGGGGAGCAATGCAGGAGTGGGGACTGTGGATCCGGGGTGTTGAGGGGATGAACTGGGCCAGGGAGCGGGGAAGTCAGGTGGTCTAGGGCAAGATAACTAGGGCAGGGCTAGGTGACAGGGTTGGGAGTGGGACTTGGGCCTGGGGGCAGAGGATGATGGACAAGGAGAGGCAGAGGCTGGAAGCAAGATTGTATTGAAGAGAGAATACAAGACGTTGCATGAAGTAGAAAGAAAAGAAAAACAAGACAGCAGGAGGACAAGTCCTCTTATATACATAGATCCTCCCCTAAGCACTTCCCTTTCTTCCCTAGCCCATAGTTTCAATAGAAAATTCCTTCACTGATAATATGACCCATAAGCAAACAGATAACATGCATAAGCATGCATAAACAAACATAAGAAACCATAAGCATACATAGATGTACATAAGCAGGTGGCAAATGTAAGCAACATAAGCAAAGCATAAAAACCATAAGCATAAACAATTATGCATAAGCAGATAGTAAGCATATAGAAGCATTAATCATATAGGTATTCGCTCACAATTGAGTGGAGGATTGAGCCATGACAGTACTACCGAGACCACCAAAATTCATACCCCAGGGCCCAACACAACCCCCAGGACTCCACCTCTTCAGACCCCGATCCTATGGAACTGGACGCCACCCGGAGATTTCGAGGGAAGGATAGGGTAGAAGAGGAGAGACGGAAAAGAAATAATGAATGCTACAACTGTGGAAAAACGGGCCACTATGCAGCACGATGCCCCACCAAGAGATCGAACCAGGACCAGAGACCCTACAGGGCCGCTGAGGCAACATTAGAAGGAATGTCATCTGACGAAGAGTCGGGAAAAGAGGACCCCCAGGAGTAGAGATCGAGGGTAAACTCCTGGGGCAGATAACAAACCCAAAACCACCAGAACACACCTACATCATCTCGAGTGTGGGCCCCTACCAAAGGGACGAGAAAATCATCTTAAAAGTTATTATTCGGGGAAGCGATAACCGGGAGCACCGCACGACTGCTATGGTGGACTGCGGAGCCACGGAAAATTTCATCGACAAGGAATACGCAGAAAGGAATGGGATACCACTGAAAAAAAACGGGTTTCCCCGGAGGGTACTAGCGGTGGATGGAAGAGAGGTAGCTAGTGGACCAGTCACCCATGATGCAATGGTGAACTTAACGATAAATAACCATCATGGAATGATCAAGTTACATTGCATCACCATCGGTAACTCGCCAATCATCATCGGATTACCATGGCTAAAATGGCACAACCCTAACATTGACTGGAGGGAAGGACGGGTCATGTTTGACTCGACAAAGTGTGCTAGGGACTGCCTCGACACCTCCCCGCATGCCGCAGCCGTGGCAGAGGAACAGGCAATCGACAAATACTACCGGGACATCGCGCCGGACATGACACCCGGAATTACGGCCTACGGATCCGCTATGATAAGGGACGGACAGGAAAGGACTTGCAACGACAATCCTTCCCGGATGCAAGCACCAGGAACCAACGGGACGCCAGTGGAAATAGGGGAAACACCGAAAGGGTTCGACTCACCAGGCATCGCCGAACAACCACCCCTCCCCGAGGCCAGGGATATTGTTCCGAAGGAGTATCACGATTACCTTCACGTCTTCGAGGGGAAGGGAGATCAGGGAAGACCACCACATAGACACCACGACAATAGGATTCCACTGGTAGAAGGGAAGGTCCCCCCATTCGAACCCCTTCGGGCATTGGACGAGGGAAGACTACGGGCATAGAGGGAATATCTGGAAACAAGCCTGAAGCGAGGATGGATAAGGAGCTCAACATCCCTGGCAGGGGCGCCTATCCATTTTGTGAAGAAAAAAGATGGCAGCCTCAGGATGTGCGTGGACTACCGAGGACTAAACGCCATGACCGTAAAAGACCGAACGCCACTACCACTGATCGGAGAAGCTTTAGACCGGCTATCAAACGCAAAAATATATACAAAACTAGATGTGAAGGATGCATACCACAACCTCCGGATAGCAAGGGGGGATGAATGGAAAATGGCATTCCGGACGAAGTATGGGTTATACAAGTATTGGGTTATGCCATTTGGATTAACCAACGCACCGGCATCTTTTCAGCGGTGGATGAATGAAGTATTGAGCGATTACCTCGATGTTTTCTGCATTGCATACCTCGACGACATCTTAATATACTCGTACAACATCGAACAACACCGAAGGGATGTGAGGAGGGTTCTCCAATGGGTGGAAGAAGTAGGACTGACCCTGAAGGCGTCGAAGTGTGAATTCCACACCGATAGGATGGAATACCTGGGTTACATTATCGTGCCAACAGGAATCTCCATGGATCCAGAGAAGGTTAAAACGGTGGCGGAATGGAGGGAACCCACAAATGTGAAGGGGGTGCAGAGCTTCCTAGTGTTCGCAAATTTTTACAGAAGATTTATCCGGGACTTCAGTAAAATCACGACACCATTAACCAAATTGACCCGAAAGGACACAGCCTGGGAATGGGGCGACGCCGCACAATCAGCATTCAAACAACTCAAGGCGGCAATGATTTCGCAACCAATACTGCGACATTTTGACCCCGCCCGCCCCCTGACATTGGAAATGGATGCGTCGGACTACACAATCGTGTCTGTATGCTCCCAACCAGACGACACCGGCGTCCTCCACCCTCTGGGATATTTTTCACGGAAACTCAAGGACGCTGAGCTGAACTACGATATCCACGACAAAGAATTGCTAGCAATCGTCGACGGCCTAGGCAAATGGGGCACTTACTGCAAGAATACGGCACACACGATCACCATCTTGACCGATCATAAAAATCTCGAATATTGGCAGACAAAAAAGGACCTAAACTTGAGACAGGCTCGCTGGGGGGAACAGCTCGCCAATTACGACTTCATCATCACCTATCGACCAGGCAAGTTGGCTGGAAAGCCGGATATCCTCTCCAGAGAGTCAGGAGACTCTCCCTGGGAGGGGGAGGTAAAGCATAGGCAGAACCGAGGACGGGTTTTACTTCCAGCCCAGGCATTTCGGATCAGCTCCGCGGAGGTTATGGAACTGCAGGTAGACCAGGAATTGTTGGAAGAAATAAAGAGAAAAACGGCAGGGGATCAGGACATGCAGGAGGTTATCCGGAAACTGCGAGAAGGAGAACGACCGAACAACAAGGTTGCCCTTGGACTATGCGAAGAAAGAGAAGGAATACTGACATATGAGGGGTTGATCTGGATACCCGAGAATGACCAATTACGACTCCGGCTCCTACATGACCACCACGACGCAATGGTGGCAGGTCACCCAGGACGAGCAAAGACTTTGGAATTGCTGGGCAGAAATTATTACTCGCCTCAGCAGCGACAATACGTAAATCGATACGTCGACAACTGTGATACATGCAAAAGGATTAAGCCAGTGAAACATGCCCCGTTCGGCCTGTTGAGGCCCTTACAGCTACCCGAACGACCGTGGGACTCGATTTCGATGGACTTCATTATGGGACTACCACCGGTGGGGGAATGCAATGCTCTCTGGGTAATTGTGGACCGTCTTACGAAGATGGCCCATTTCATTGCTTGTGCGGACACCATGGGACCGAGTGATTTGGCGGACAGGTTTATATCGCATGTGGTCCGTGCTCATGGACTACCCAGTAGCGTTATCTCCGACCGAGGTTCCTTATTCACTTCGACATTTTGGAAGCGGATCATGGAGGCCATGGGGACCACCCGGAACCTTAGTACTGCATTTCATCCTGAAACAGATGGACAAACAGAACGAATTAATGCAATCTTGGAACAGTACCTACGGGCGTACTGTAACTACCAGCAGGACAACTGCAAGCAGCTCCTGCCGATTGCAGAATTTTGTTATAACAACACACAATCCGAAACCACGAAGGTGACCCCATTCTTCGCCAATTGCAGATATCATCCTCGTTTTGAGCTGAACCTCGGGGGAATGAATGCCAGGACCCCCGAAATCTCAGATTACATTTTGACTCTCACCAACCTCCACGGGGAATTACGGGCCGAAATCCATTATGCGCAGGCAACCCAAGCGGAACAAGCAAGCAAATCGAGATACCCAGACCCTGTACTCAGGCCAGGGGATAGTGTATGGTTGTGAAGGAAGCATGTGAGAACGACACGCCCCTCCAATAAACTCGACTACAAGCTTATAGGCCCTTACCACATCCTGGAGAAGATAGGATCAAGGGCATATAAATTGGACCTCCCTCCCAGCGTGAGGATTCATCCAGTTTTCCATATCTCCCTTCTTGAGCCGGCTCAACCAGAAAACGAACCCATCCCCGGACATATCCAACCACCCCCACCACCAACTATCATCGACACTGAGGAGGAATGGGAAGTCGAAGAAATCGTTGACTCCCGCTATCACCGGAAACAGCTTCAATACTGCGCCAAGTGGACAGGTTTACACAACGAGGACAAGACCTGGTACCCTGCTGCAAATTTCAACAACTCCCCAGACGCCATACAAAGGTTCCACCAAAGATACCCCCGAAAACCGGCACCTCAGAACTAGGCATGGCAGGACCAGAGATTACCGTTAAGACCGAGAGGGAACAAAACCTGGGCAGCTGGAACCGCCCTCTTTCCCCTCTCCCCGCCACGACTTACACCCCCCACAATGACCTCCACTGGTCCTTCTGCTACGATGACTATTGTTCCACCCACCATCAGGCAAAACAAAACAACAACTACTTTCCTACCGCTGGATCGGGAGGACCAACCCACCAACGATGAAACGAAACATGCGGCTGCGGACACGAGCATCATCACGAGTTGGATGCTGTGATCCAGGCAAGGCATCTCAACAGGGCGAAGGCCTGCCTGGCCTGGCAAAGGGGGAAGTGGGTCTGTTATGATTGTGGTTTCCTCGTCAACATGGACGGACACGAGGCCAGATGCGATGCCACTCGACCCACCCATTCCTCCCCAATTGATACCCAGGGAACTGACACACCTGCCCTCGCTGGCGACGGCAACCATGACACAACCGGACAATGCACCCCCGACAACTCGGAAGGACCCCCAGGACCACAGGGGGGGGTTACCATGGACAGGCACCGAGTGCCAGTTTTACTAATGCCCTCGATGGGCGGGCCAGAGGGAGTAGCGGTGAACCTATCCCTCTATCAACAGGTCACCGAAGAAACAACCACACGACAGCAAGAAAACCTACAATGACACCGGGAAGATATCGCTCGACTGGAATGGATGATTCGAGGCGAACAACAAAGGAACCAAGGAGCGAGATACCCAGGGCCATACCCAAGGGAGAGGCCACAGCTGGGACTAGGACTAGAGGGCCTCATCGGAGCCTCGGCCTGGAGAGGGGGGTTAATGTCACGAACATCCTGGGACATGCTCTTGGGTGCGCTCGCAACCACAGCTGGACTGTGGCTTGCTGGCATAACGTTGGCAGTGCTCTATGTTATCTTGAGGGCTTAGGGGAAGTGTTTAGGGTTTAGGGAAAGGGGGCTGCACGAAGGAGGTTTTGGGATCTGAGGCAGGGGACGTTTGGGATGCGTTTGGGGGCACGGTTTCATGGGATGTTCGATTTACATTTGAATCCTTTTTCTGCTTTCGTTTCAGTTCCGTTTGAGATCTTCCGTTGGTTATGTTTTGCTTTCTGTTTAGGTTATGCATCTCATGTTGTTTCATTATTGTATCGCGGGGTTTGAAGGCACTGCAGGGCAGCTGCTTGGGATCTACGAAGGGCACGAGAATTATGTATAAGAAGGAACACTTTGTATTTCATTTATTCGGTACGCAATCAATTATCTATTCTACAGAACTATCTACACATACACAGATTTGTCCGTCTCATTAGTGAACGTCATCACAAACTCTCACCCCCAGCCCCATCCCCATACGCCAATTACGAATCCAAATGATAACGGAAGCATAACAAGAGAGGGCAGCGCCACAGAGACATTCTGGATACTAGTCAGTATTGCCCGTGCCAGATACTAACTCAGGACAGTAGTACCGAGCCAAACCCAACTGCAGAGCAGTATACCAGACCGTTGCGTTGCCTGTCATGCCCTGTGGCTGTGTAGACAGGTTCTTGACATTTGTCCTCTTTGCTCTGTTTCCCCTGATCCTGTCTCTTGACCTACCTCTGCTCCTGAACACAGATCATCTATAGTTGTTGCACATCACAGCTTCAGACATCCAATGTCGGTGCTCTCCAAGAGGGTCTGTCTTGTGTTCACGATCACTGCCAACAAGCCTAGAGCCCTCAGGTTCTCTGTCGATTACCTTGTCCATGACTGCCATTACAACATAACTGCGTAATCAAGTACCTGCCAGCTCTACCGTCTGTTCTTGATTACTCTGTGCTTATGCTCCACGACCTCTGGTTCTACCAGTTCATACACCTCATCCCGAAATTCCTGTCCTTGGGAAACCCCGCTATTATTGACGAAATTGAAATTGCCCGCCAAATCGGAAACAAAATCTCTGCAACACGAGCCACCTTTGACGACAACAACCTTACCTGGCACCTCCGTTAAAGCCTAAACACCATGACCGATCAAGAAATTGTTATAGCGCTGTACCTCAATGCAGCCCAAAGAGATGAAGTCAAGAAAGATCCATCCAAAATCAAAGATTTATACAATGCAGTGGAGGAATACAAACGTGATTGCCAAAAGTTGAGCGACCTCCAGGCGGAGCTACAGGAATCCCAAAAAGACAACTCTGACTATGCAAAATGTATCACCGACCTGGAACGTGACCTCGAGTCAGCCAATACGACCATCCGACTACTGCAATCGATTACAGGGCACTCTGCCCTCCCCACGACAAAACCAATCAAGTTACCCCACCCACCGGAGTACTCAGGAGACTGCAAGGACCTGCTTAACTTCATTTCAAAAGTTAGGTCCAAGCTAGCTGGGGACTCCTCCCACTTCATTGATGATCAACATAAGCTCCGCTATGTATATGGTTACCTCAAGAACAATGCCCAGAACCAGGTCCAACCCTACGTCCTTGCAGACAAGATCAACCTCCAAGATGTGGAAGAGTTAATCACCATCCTTGAATCTGCATTTGGAGACCCAGACCAAGTGGGGACAGCATCTGCAGAACTCGACAAACTCAGCCAAGGCAATAAGAAATTTAGCATCTACTATGCTGAGTTCCAACGCATCATGGCAATCCTCAACTTTGACACCAATGCGAAAAAGGCAGCCCTGAAGGGAGGCCTGTCCCAAGAACTACAAGCCAGTCTGGTATACCAGGGTGATGAACCCCAAGACTTTGCGAAATTTGTCGACCTATGTATGAAGTTAGACTATTGCATCCGAGCTCATGCAGCTGTCACCCGATGCCAAGCCACGCCAGTTCCCCCATGCCCAGCCCCTACACTGGCCCGACCAGCCGCCCACCCGACCAGCCCTAACAGTGCCAATTACGGCACTGCCCCTATGGACCTATCAGCCTCCCAGAAGGCACAAAACCAATGCCGACATGATGAATGCATGGCAAAGGGGCTATACCTGTACTGTGGATCAGCCGACCATTTCAAAAATGAATGCCCCACCCTGGCCGCTAACAACACTCGGAAGATGCGCCTGGCTGCTGCCGAGGTCTCGACAACCCCAATGGACCCTGCCCCTTCCCCTGAGCCCAACTCAGGAAAAGAGTAGTGCACCAGCAGCCCGTTGGCTCTCTTGGTGGACCTGCCCCTGCCTCTTCATTTGTATCATCACAGGAAATCTTCTATGTATCAGCAAGTTCTTTGTCAGTTCATCAGGAAAATGAAATGGATGGTAGTCACTTAGTCATACCTTGCACCTTGACCGACCATGACACCAAAATTGACACCCACGCACTTGTGGATTGTGGATGTACTGGACTCTCGTTTATGAATGACGCTTTCGCACGCCAACACAACCTCCCCCGTTACCAGTTAAAAACCCCAAAAATGGTTGAAGTAATTGATGGCCGACCAATCTCTTCAGGTGACATCACAGAATATGTGGAAATCCAATGCACCATCGGCAATCACCATGAAACACTGGTTGTGTACATCACATCTCTTGGCCACTACCCTCTAGTCCTTGGAATCCCTTGGCTCAAGAAACATGATGTCACCATCAACTTTGCAAAAAATGATATCCAATTGTGCTCCCCCCAATGCCTCCCACATCGCACCATGGTTAAAGCCACACCAATCAGGGGTCTGACACCAGAACGAAAGAATAAGATCTGTGCTATCTCAGCTACAACCTTTAAATGAATTGTCAATAATAGCAACCAACGGTATGGCAAGGTCGAGCAGTTCAGCCTATCACTTAACGAAATTAACACCACCCTGCAAGAACCAAAAGATGACAAGCCAGACCTCAAAACAATCGTGCCACAAGAATACCACAAATACCTGAAGATTTTCGAAAAGGTCAATGCCAACAAACTGCCCCCTCACTGCCCCTGCGACCACAAGATCCCCTTAGAGGATGGGTTCAAACCTCCTTTTGGCCCACTCTACTCCCTCTCACGCCCAGAACTGGAAGAACTAAAGCAGTGGATTGACGAAAACATGAGCAAAGGATTCATCCGAGCATCATCCTCCCCCGCTGCTGCACCAATCTTGTTCGTCAAGAAAGGGGATGGTTCTCTATGCCTAGTTGTAGATTATCGAGGAATCAATGAAGGAACAATCAAAAACCGCTACCCTGTCCCACTCATGCAAGACACTCTGATGAACCTCTCTCGTGCGAAATGGTTCACAAAACTTGACATTAGGGGGGCCTACAACCTCATCTGAATGGCAGAGGGAGAAGAATGGAAAACTGCCTTCCGCACCTGTTATGGTCTCTTTGAATCATTGGTAATGCCATTTGGTCTGACCAATGCCCCTGCAACCTTCCACAACTTTATCAATGATGTCCTGGCCCCCTATTTAGACCATTTCTGCACTGCTTACCTGGATGACACACTCATCTATTCTGACACCTTCAAAGAACATCAACAACATGTCAACCTTGTGCTAGAGGCCTTTGAGAAAGCAGGCTTACACCTGAAGCCTGAAAAATGCGAGTTCCATTGCCAGGAAGTTAAATACTTGGGCCTTATCATCAGTACAGAAGGAATTAAGATGGATCCCGAAAAAATTACAGCCGTCCAGGACTGGGAATCACCCTGCAACTTAAAAGATGTCCGTGCCTTTCTGGGGTTCGCCAACTTTTACCGTTGCTGTGTCCGAAATTATTCCAAAATCGTGTAACCACTTACACTCCTGACACGAAAAGGAGTACCATTTTCCTGCAAGGACGAACAACAAAATGCATTTGATGAGTTAAAAAACACGTTTACATCTGCACCTGTCCTTGAACTGATGCTTCAGACTACATATCTGCTGGAGTATTGTCACGATAGGATGATGATGGCATCCTACACCCAGTGGCATATTTCTCTAAGAAACACTCTCCAGCAGAATGCAACTATGAGATTTATGACAAGGAACTAATGGCAATTGTGCATGCATTCGAGGAATGGAGACCGGAATTACAGTCTGTTATCAACCCAATCCATGTCCTATCGGACCATAAGAATCTGGAATATTTTACCACAACAAAACTCCTCAACTGACGACAAGCCCAATGGTGACAATTTCTGTCCCAATATAATTTCAAGATTGTCTACCACCCAGGAACTGCTGGAGGGAAACCAGATGCACTGACTAGACAATCCGGAGATCTGCCTAAAGAGGGGGATGACCGCTCCCTGGAAAACCAAACCACCATAATTAAACCTGAAAACATCCTCCATGCCCTGGCCACAACCTTGTCCGACCAACCTGACATTACCTAACCAGCACTCTCCCCAGATGCCCCTACACTAAGCCGACTCTTCCACGATGGATATGCTATTGACCCCTTCCCAAACAAGATCCTCCAGATGCTCAGTGATGTAACAAAACAATGTAAAGACATCACACTGGCAGAATGTGAGAAATGCGACAACCTCCTCTTGTACCGACAACGAATCTGGGTTCCAGACTATGAACCACTAAGACTGCACCTTATGCAACAACATCATGAGACCCCTACTGCAGGTTACCCTGGCAGATCAAAGACACTCAAATACCTATCGAGGACATATACCTGGCCCAAGATGCGCAGAGATGTTGACCGCTACACTCGCAACTGCCATACCTGCCAACACTCGAAATCTAGCAGACATGCCCCATTCAGCGTCCTACAACCACTGCCTATCTCAGACAGACCTTGGCAGGATATATCAATGGACATTGTAACAGGATTACCATGGTCCAATGGGTGTGATGCGATATGGGTTGTGGTGGACCAACTGACAAAGGAACGGCACATTGTACCTTGCCGAACAGATGTTGATGCCAAGGAACTCGCGAACCTATTCATTAGCCATGTCTTCCGACTCCATGGACTGCCCCTGACAATCATATCTGACCGAGGGCCCCAATTTGCTGCACTGTTCTAGAAACACTTATGTCGCCATTTAGGAATTCACCCATGACTCTCAACTGCCTTTCACCCACAAACAGATAGCCAAACTGAACGAATGAATGCAATCATGGAACAATACTTGCGTGCACATGTCAACTACCTACAGAATGACTGGGCAGAATGGTTGCCCCTGGCTTAGTTCGCTGCAAACAACCAAGCATCCGAGACAACAGGCACTTCCCCATTCTTCGCAAATAAAGGATTCGACCCTCGATGCCAATTTGATATCACATCTGTGGCTACGAATGATGCCAATGACTGCCGCGCCCTGACAACATCCAAGACCCTTTCAGAAATCCATAGTCATCTGCGAGCTGAGATCAATCGAGCCAACCTCCATTATCAACACAATGCAGACACGCACCGGTTACCATCGCCAAACTATCAACCAGGAGATCATGTCTGGCTGGATGCAAGAAATTGGAAAACACGCCGACCATCACGAAAACTTCACAAGAAACGCCATGGACCATTCAAAGTAGTTGCCAAGATATCCCCTTATGCTTACCACCTCGAACTGCCCCCGACAATGAAATGCCACAATGTCCAACATGTATCCCTCCTGGAATTAGCTGCAGACGATCCATACCCAGGACAATGACCAGATGCACCCCCAGCAGTGGAAATAGATGGAGAAGATGAATACTTCATCGAGGCAATCCTGGACTCCCGACTACACCGCCGCAGAATCCAGTATTTGGTTAAGTGGGTGGCTTACGACATGCCAGAATGGGAACCTGCCGAACTCCATGAAGACAGCCAAGCTGTTGATCAGTTCCACGAAAAATACCCCGACAAACCAGGACCCCAACCAGAGACAACATAAAACCTACTTTGCCGGAGCTCAGTCCACACAGGGGGATCCTGTCATGGTGCAAGAAATGAATTCACTTCTCACCTATCACTTGTCATCACTTGTTTATCAGGTGGCTTATCTGGGTGGCTGTGCTCTTGGCGATGAGCCCCATGGACTGGGATAATTGCTCAGCCGCATATGTTTGGAATGGTTGGGGTGGCTGTGCTGGTTAGTTAAGGGTTAAGGGTTTAGGGTCTGCTAGTTTAGTGTCTCGGCGTGGAAGGAGAAAATGTGTATATAAGAGGACTTGTCCTCCCAGCGTTCTGTTTTTTTTCCTTTTCTCCTTACACAGTTATTTGTTCATCTCACCGAATAAATATTTGGATCCTCTCCAGTCCTTGTCCTCGTCTTTGCCTCTGCCTCTGTCCTTGTTTCTGTCTTCGATCCTCTGGCCTTTGTCCTCTTCGCTCTGTTTCCCCTGATCCTGTCTCTTGACCTACCTCTGCTCCTAAACACGGATCATCTATAGTTGTTGCACGTCACAGCTTCAGACATCCAACGTTGGTGCTCTCAAAGAGGTTCTGTCTTGTGTTCACGATCACTGCCAACAAGCCTAGAGCCCTCAGGTTCTCTGTCAATTACCTTGTCCATGACCGCTGTTACACCTTGGTGCAGTGTTGTTTACAGAATTCAGAGTCTAAGGTGATGTCTTGTGGTCTTCCCCAAAACTTGTTGGGTTGGTGTTTTGCCATCCACCAGCAAGGTAAGATTATGTCTGATCCTGATTCTAGAGGCATGATCTCGAAGGTTTCTCTTGTATAGTGGGATTTGTATTGAAGTAGTAGGGAATGTGTAAAGGCCTCTCCAGCCCCTGATAAAGGCTTACCATCTGCTCCATTGATTTGTAGTGCTGTGGCACGAGTAACCATTGGCAGGTTATTTTCCTTAATGAATTGGGAACTGATAATAGGTATGGCTGCACCAGTGTCAAACATGACTTGGACACCAAATGTCCTTTGTCCAGGTACTGAAAGATACATTTGGACAATTGGCCTGGGACCAACTCGGGGTGGCCTGCTGTTGGCCAGCTGCAATTTTGTCTCGGGTCCTTTTTTATTAGGTTTTGATTTTTTGCATTGTTTTTGGTTTTCTTGGGTTTTAGTGTGTTTAACTTTAGCAACTGATATTGTCTGTGACCCTGATACATCTTCCTTTTCTTGGATGCCTCTGCGTATCCTATGAGGCTCACCTAGTTAAAATCTGAGGGATCTCAGGTCTCTACTTCCCTGACCCTTCTTGCTGGGTTAGGGGCTGGCTCTGATACTGTCTGGGTCACTGTGGCGACATTCTTTGGCTGCTTGGATACTGGTTTGTCTGTCTCCTCTTTTTCATCATCAGAATCTTCTGATGGTCATTGGCATTTAGCCTTCTTGGTGACTGCAGCCACTGCAGTAGTCAATTTGCTTCCTTTTGAGGTCTTCTTCGCAAAGCATTCTAGGGTGTGGTGGCTATTCCGGCCACAGCGCCAGCAGGAGGCCTTGTCTGCTTTGTGCTGGTCAATTTCAGCCTGGGAAACCCCAGCTAATGCTTCGTGGTTGTTTTGGAATTTCTTTTCTCGGTCGCTTTTAGGTGTGCGGGTAGTTTCCCTAGCCTTACCATGGTTGGATTTCTTTTCCTCATCCTTCTTCCGCTTGTCCTTCTCCTGCTTGGGCTCTGAGGGGGTTTGATATATGTGCAGCAGTCGCGTTTCATGCATGTTCCGATGTTCTTCTTTTGCAGTCACAAGCTTGATCAGTCTTGCCTTGAAATGCTCATACTTTGGGTCATCCAAGTCTTGAACATCTGTCCATGCCTGGCAAGCCAGATCTTCTGGGAATGCCTGGTCGTAGATCTCTCTCAGAACCTCTCCTTCTACTTGGGCCTTCTCTTGGTAGATGGCCATTCTGATTCCCCATTGATCTGCTGGGAGGCTGGTCTTGTGGCACCCAGGTTTATACTTCCAATGCAACCTGGCCATCTTGTTGGTGGAGTTGCATTTCTGGTGGGGATCGCAGAAATAGTGATCCATTGCTGCAGTGTATGAGGCCCAGGTATCAGGGCGTAATTCCTTCTCTGTAGTATTGACACAGTTTTGGTGCCATTGGTGGGCATCACCCTTGAGGAGGGACCCTAACCAGTGGATTTGGGTTGCATCGGTGTTGAAGTCAATGGATCGTACAGTCATATATTCCTTGACTGCCTTTATCCATGGAATGTAATTTTCCCTATCCCCATCAAATACCTCAGGCTCTTTCATCTTGGGAGCTTTTCCCAGGAAGATTGCTTCTGGTTGCTTGCTGATATGATTCTTGTTGTCCTTTTTCCGCAGTGCACGAATGAGTTTTGATATCTCCTTCCCTAGATCCTTTGGTCTATCTGATTCTGAGTCTGAACTGGAGGAGCTGGAACTGCTTCCTCCTAGTGGAGGTCCTGGAGGTGGTATTACTCCACCTGGTGGACTGCTGCCCCTAGACTCTGTCACTCTTCCTAGTTGAGTCAAACGTCTACTTGATCAGTCACTGGGTGGTGCGGGAAGAAGGTCGCAGTCTGACTCCATCGCATCACTACTTGGGAGGGGAATTCTCCCCTGTTGGGCATGTTGTTCTAAGATGCTATCAATGACCTACATTACATCTATATCCTTTGGGGACTGTTGGGCTAATTGGAACTGGGTTTTTAACTCTTGTCCAATGGCCTGAAGCTCTTCTCGGAATGACCATTGCATGTCTTCATGTTCTTGCTGAGAAATCGCAGATGCATTGGCCTGGTTCTGTTGGAGCTGTGATTGGAGACACTTCAATTTCCGTAGGTCCTCCTTGACCTTCTCCTGGTCAACTCTTGCCCTGGCTTCTCAGGCATTCATTTCTGCAGCCCATCATTGGCAATCATTGTTGAACTTCTCCTGCTTAACTGCCTGGTCTTTGTGGTATGCGATCGAGACATTTTGGTTGGCTTCCATTTGGTGGGCAAAATCCTGAAGCAACGTCTGTCTTCGTTCTTTGCTTTCTGCCACATTGATGGTAATCGTCTCTACATGTCTTCTTAGGGCCATGTGGGCAGCTGCCACTTCTGCAGATTGCATGGTGGTGAGGTTGAAGTGAGCACCGGTAGCATCTGCAGCATGCTGCTGGGCCTGAGCGATCGCAAGGTTTAAGTTGGATTCGATTTTGTGATAATCATTCTGCATTTGCATACAAATACGGTATGCCTCTGTTTCATCCCCTTGGATTTGTCCTTGGAGGCTGTTGATTTCAACTGCAGTATGGTGTAGTTGATTCATAAGGGTACATCCCCACTCAGGGACAGAGTGCAATTTGATGGGTTGGATAGGTGGGATATTCTCTGATCCCCCATTGTTGGTGCTAACTAGTGCCCAGGAAGGCATAGGTAAGAAATCGATTTCCATTGGCTTGGGCATGGTTTTTCTGTTTGGTGGTTCTGTATTTCTTGTAGGACGTCTCTCAATATGCTCGGTGAGGCGTTGAGTATGATTATAGTGTTAACCGGGGGTTGTCTCATGACTGACGGCCACGTAACTCAAGATTTCCAAAAGAAAAAAATGAGAAGTAATAATTCCAGTGATGGGAATTATTTACTTCTCTGGGGATTCTGGTAGAAATGAGTAATAACGTGTTATAATCTTAAACTCTCCTGCTTATCTCAGGGAGCATTTTGAGATCGTGGGTGGAAATTGTGTTCAAGTGTGAACAGCAATCTGCGAGTGTCTTATTGTTCGAGGAGGGTCTTGGTTGTATTGTTGTGTAGGTCTTTCGAGTATTGTGTAAATAGTGGAGTATGAGGTACTAATATCTTTCAGGGACTTGCTTGTAATTAATGGGATGATTGTGGGTCTTTTGCTGGATGATCGCTTCTTCGAGTGGGGGCTTTTCGATATTTTATGTTTTCTGACTTGAGCTCCCCACTCATATACCCACCGGGTATGTTGCAGTGGTCGGAACGCCAATTACTGGTTGACGTTGGTAGAGAGCATGCAAACATGATATTTTTCGCATACAAATTCCGTATTGCAAATTTTTCCATGCAAATGCTCCGAATCGTTCCCAAACCAATTGGATGACACTTGGTGATCCTCTCGGCCATATCATGCATGCGCTGTTGCTAAACCCGTCGTTTGTCAATATATTATGTCTAATAATATGACCTCCATAGGGCATTTGAGCACATATCTCATCTCATGCATGCGTCGTCAGCTCAGATGAAGTGTTTGTCCTTAGTTGTCAGATTTCCTGATCCGTCCTCATCTGCGGCTGCGGCTTCCTGTGCCGTCTGTATGCCTTGCCAACACTTCACCACGGTAGATGTCATCTGGGCCTCCTGTGGCTTCCGATATGATCTAACTTCCATATCCGTTTGTCTATCTGTGCTTATTCTCGTCATATCGGGCTAACCGAAGGTTGTCTGCAAGATAAGGTTTCCTGTATTGCCGGCTGCCTCAGGGCCGCTGTGCCACGTATTGGTCTTTACTGCCTATGACAATCCTTATCTCCTTTGGCCGACTGGACTCCATTATTGCATGTCTTATCTTAATGACATTCGGTATTGTTCCTTCGGTTTTCTGATCATCTCCACTGAGCTTCCTCGGTAACATATGATTCTTGATTTGGACTTGGCACTCAGTCATTGGGTACATTCAATTCATTCTTAAATACCTAACACTGTTCTCCTTATCCATCACTTCCTCATCCTCATTATTGACCTCAACTTCCTCCAGCCTTCATCTATGGTTGATTACAGCAGACTCAGTCGCATACTGCGAACTCCTCCTCTTACATTCCTCTTCTCCTTATCCTCCTACCTTTCCTTGTCACAGCCCATTCTATGCCTGCCTGTTGGGGTGGTCCTGTATAACACGGCACAATGTTCGAATACAGCAAAATGCATACAGCAAAGGGTAGTTCCTCTGTGGACTTGTGGCCCATAGGAACCACAGTGGCCCAGGCTATAAGTATTCCAGGTTTTTGTCAACATCAGCGGTATGTTCCCCAGGATATGGCTGGGCATTAGAAACCTCAGCCATTGATCAGAAACTGTCCCTCCTGAGGCTACCCCAGGTCCCCAACCCTTTATGATGAACTGACTTTTTTCCTGGCCCCTCATTATCCTACTTCCTGCGGGAAGTGGATGAAGGGTGGTTAGTAATGGCTCTTGCTTTATGGCTTGAGTCATTACTTAGTAAGAATCCCCATTCTTAGAATGTGTCTTAAAGGTGGGGTATGACATCAAATTACATTTCATCACCATCGGTAACTTGCCAATAATCATTGGGTTGCCATGGTTACACAAACACAATCCAACCATAGACTGGAAAGAAGACAAGGTGATCTTCAACTCTGAAAAATGTGCAAAGGAATGCCTGGATACTTCACCCCATGCATGAACAGTACCAGAAGAACAAGCCCTCGACTGCTACCATCGAGAAATGGCCCAAAATGCCATAATAGCCACAACCTGGGAAGAAGAAAAGCTCGACAATCCCCCAGAAGAAACCCTCCAGACCCCAGCAATCAAAATATTGGCCCCACTCTGACTACACCACACCATGACAAAAAACGAAAAAAGACCTATGAGGTACCCTCGACGAACCCACTCCAAACCACCTCAGACAACAAAACTGAAAACCCAGCCCATGATACCATCCCCTCCGAGTAGCACGCTTACTTACACGTCTTCAACGAAAAGAAAAATCAGTCGAACCCTCCACACAGACATCACAACCACCAGATCCCCCTCCTTCAAGGACAGATTCCCCCATTTGAACCTCCTCGGGCCTTGGATGAAGGACGACTAAAAACCTTAAGGGAATACATCGAAACAAGCGTAAAAAAGGGATGGATCTGAAGCTCAATCTCACCGGCAGGTGCCCCCATTCATTTTGTTAAAAAAAAGATTGTGGAATCTGTCTATGTGTAGACTATCAAGGTCTCAATGCTATCACAGTAAAACATCCAACACCCCTACCCCTGATTCGGGAAGCATTGGACCAGTTATCAAGGGCAAAAATATACACCAAGCTGGATGTAAAAGACACCTATCACCACCTCCAGATCCCCAAAGGTGATGAATGGAAGACTGCATTCTGAACCAAATATGGGTTATATGAATACCTAGTCATGCCATTCGGGCTAACAAATGCCCCAGCATCATTCCAGAGGTGGATGAATGAAGTATTAAGTGACTACTTAGATATCTTCTGTATCACCTACCTGGACGATATCCTAATCTACTCCGATGATCTAAAAACACACCGGAAACACATAAAATTAATCCTAAAGAGGCTGGAGGAAGTCGGTATAACATTAAAAGCTTCCAAATGTGAATTCCATACCGACAGAACCGAATACCTCAGTTATATTATCGCACCAACCGGAATATCAATGGACCCAGAAAAAGTACAGGCAGTTGAAGAATGGTGAGAACCAACCAACCTCAAAGGAGTACAAAGCTTCCTTGGGTTCGCAAACTTCTATAGAAGTTTTATCCGAGATTTTTGCAAAATTACCACCCCTTTGACAAAGTTAACCCACAACGACAAGACATAGGAATGGAATGATGCGGCCCAGGTGGCATTCGATCAACTCAAAGTGGCGATGATCTCACAACCAATCTTCAGACACTTTGACCCCACTGGACCACTTATGCTGGAAACGGATGCGTCGGATTATGCGATTGGAGCAGTATGCTCCCAACGTGATGACCAAGGAATGCTGCACCCCCTAGGATACTTCTGCCAGAAATTGAAAGAAGCGGAACTAAACTACGACATCCACGATAAAGAACTACTCGCAATTGTGGACGCCTTAAACAAGTGGTCAATGTATTGCAACAGTACATACCACACCATCACCATTCTATCAGACCATAAAAATCTAGAGTACTGGCACATGAAAAAAGACCTAAATTTGAGACAAGCTAGATGGGGAGAACAACTTGCAAATTATGACTTCAAAATCACCTATCAACCAGGAAAATTAGCAGGAAAACCGGACATCCCATCATGCGAGTCAGGAGACTCGCCCTGGGAAGCGGAGGCAAAGCATAGGCCCAACCGAGGACGAATACTCCTCACAGAAGATGCATTTAGGATAAGCATGACTGAGGAAATAACCATACAATTAGGCCTTGAAACACTGAAGGAAATTAAAGAAAAAACAGAGAAGGATGCAGAATTAAAAGACATCTTGAAAAAATTACGAAATGGAGAATGAAGAGATATCCGGGTGGCTTTGGGATTATGTGAAGAATGGGATGGACTACTAACCTATGAAGGATTGATCTGGGTACCTCAAGATGATCAACTACAACTATGACTACTCCGAGATCACCATGACGCACCCATAGCGGGTCACCCAGGACAGGCACGACCCTTAGAATTATTAGCCAGGACATACTATTGCCCTCAGCAGTGCCAATACATACACCGGTATGTCGACAACTGCGACACTTGCAAATGAATCAAACCAGTCTGACAGGCACCTTTTGGGCTACTATGACCCCTACAGCTACCCTCATGACCATGGGATTCGATATCCATGGACTTCATCACAGGCCTACCAGAGGTAAATGAATGCAATGCACTGTGGGTAATTGTGGATTGTCATACCCCACCTTTAAGACACATTTTAAGAATGGGGATTCTTACTAAGTAATGACTCAAGCCATAAGGCAAGAGCCATTACTAACCACCCTTCATCCACTTCCCGCAGGAAGTAGGACAATGGGGGGCCAGGAAAAAAAGTCAGCATCATAAAGGGTTAGGAACCCGGGGTAGCCTCAGGAGGGACAGTTTCCGATCAACGGCTGAGGTTTCTAATGCCCAGCCGTATCCTGGGGAACGTACCGCTGATGTTGACAAAAACCTGGAATACTTATAGCCTGGGCCACTGTGGTTCTTACTTGCCACAAGTCCACAAAGGGACTACCCTCTGCCATATGCGATCTGCTGTATTCGAACATTGTGCCGTGTCATACAGGACCACCCCAACAGGCAGACAGAGAAGGGGCTGGGACAAAGAAAGGCAGAAGGAATAAGAAGAATGTAAAAAGGAGGAGTTAGCCGTATATGACCGAGTCTGCCGTGATCGACTGTAGACGAAGGCTGGAGGAAGTTGGAGTTGGTAATGAGGATGAGGAATCGATGGATGAGAGGAACAGTTAGGTATTTAAGAATGAATTGAATGTACCCTACGACTGAGTGCCAAGTCCAAATCAAGAATCATATGTTACCAAGGAAGCTCAGCGGAGATGATTGGAAGACCGAAGGAACAATACCGAATGCCATTAAGATAAGACATGAAATAATGGAGTCTAGTCGGCCGAAGGATATGAGGATTGTCATAGGCGATAAAGACCAATATGTGGCATAGCGGCCCTGAGGCAGCCGACAATACAGGAAACCTTATCTTGCAGACAAACCTTCGGTTAGCCCGATATGACGAAAATAAGCACATATGGACAAACTGATATGAATGTTGGATCCTATCGGAAGCCACAGGAGGCCCAGATGACATCTACCGTGGTGAAGTGTTGGCAAGGCACACAGATGGCACAGGAAGCCGCAGCCTAGATAAGGACGGATCAGGAAATCCGGCAACTAAGGACAAACACTTCACCTAAGCTGATGATGCATGCATAAGATGGGATATGTGCTCAAATGCCGTACGGAGGTCATATTATTAGACATAATATATTGGCAAACGACGGGTTTAGCAACAGCGCATGCACGATATGGCCGAGAGGATCATCACGAGTCATCCGATTGGTTTGGGAATGATTTGGAGCGTTTGCATGGAAAAATTCGAAATACGGAATTTGTATGCGAAAAATATCATATTTGCATGCTCTCTACCAACATCAACCAGTACTTGGCGTTCCGACCACCGCAACGAACCCGGTGGGTATATGAGTGGGGAGCTCAAGTCAGAAAATATAAAATATGAAAAAGCCCCCACTCGAAGAAGCCATCATCCAGAAAAAGACCCACAATCGTCCAATCAATTACAAGCAAGTCCCAGAAAGATATTAGTACCTCATACTCGACTATTTACACAATACTCGAAAAACCTATACAACAATACAACCAAGACCCTCTTCGAACAATAAGACCCTCACAGATTGTTGTTCACACTTGGACGCAATTACCATTGACGATCTCGAAATGCTCCCTGGGATAAGCAGGAGAGTTTAAGATTATAACACGTTATTACTCATCATTCTTCCGAGAATCCCCAGAGAAGTAAATATTTCCCATCACTGGAATTATTACTTCTCATTTTTCTTTTTTGGAGATATTGAGTTACCCTACTGTCGGTCACGAGACAGCCCCCAGTTAACATGGATTGCCTCACCAAAATGCCCCACTTCGTTGCATGCAAAGAGACCATGGGTCCAAAAGACCTAGCAAATGAATTCCTACTACATGTAGTAAGGGCCCACGGCCTACCCAATAATATTATATCTGATCGAGGATCGTTATTCACATCCCTTTTCTGGAAACAAATTATGACGGCCATGGGAACCTCCTGAAACCTAACTACTGCTTTCCACCTGGAAACGGATGGACAAACCGAAAGAATAAATGCCACCCTCAAACAATATTTGTGGGCATACTGCAACTAGCAACAGGACAATTGGAAGTACTTACTACCAGTTGCCGAATTCTGTTACAATAATACTAAGTCTGAAACCACTGGAGCAACCCCCTTCTTCATGAACTCTGGATACCACCCCTGCTTCCAACCAGACCTTGCCAAAACCAATAACATGACAGCCGAGGTATCCAGCTATGTGTCGACTTTAATCAACCTCCATGCAGAACTACGATCTGAACTCATATATGCACTGATGGGTCATGCAGAACAAGCCAACAAAGGAAGGCAACGTGACCCCATCTTGAAACACAGTGATACAGTCTGGCTGCGAAGAAAAAACGTGAAAACTACCCACCCCTCCAATAATCTCAACTTTAAACTCATCGGGCCATACACCATTCTTGAAAAGATCGGACTGTGAGCATATAAACTAGATCTTCCCCCGAGTGTAAAGATACATCCAGTATTCCACATCTCACTCCTTGAACCTACAGAAAACCGAAGTACATCCATTCCTGGCCACATACAACCCCCTTCCGCACCGGTCTCTGTCAACAATGAAGAAGAATGGGAAGTGGAGGAAATTCTTCATTCCCACTATCATCGAAACCGCCCACAATACTGAGCAAGGTCGACAGGATTCCATGATCCAGACAAAACATGGTACCCAGCCTCGAACTTCAACAACTCCCCCAATGTTGTCAACCACTTTCACCAGAGTTATCCCCAAAAACCAGCCCCTTGAAATTAGCAGTATCACGACAATCCAGAATGCCCCTAGATATGTCAGAATAAATGGTGGATGATTGATTGATTGATTGATTGATTGATTGATTCTCATTAATGTTCCCAACCTCAAGGTTATGACATAGCCAGTGTATATATACAAAGTTCAGGTCTGGTTGTTACCCCAGGATCCTGCTGGAAAACGCCCCAGAGCAGTCATCATGATTGGCATATCGGCCTGTATGCTCCCTCCTTCCATTTCAAGTCCGTCTCGTGTCATTGTGTCCAAGAGCCCTGTTTGCTCAGGGGCCACCACGCCGGGTCGTTCCCCTCTTTCCTCCACCCTTCCCCTTCCAATTTTTAGCCATTTACCCGAACCGCACCCCCATACCTTTCCCTAATACCCCCCACGAAGATCTCCATTGGACCTTCTGTCACCAATACCATTGTAATACTCACAAAAAACAAAAACAAGAAAAGAACTACTTTCCCCCAGGAGAAAATGGCTACCCAACCGACCATTGTTACTGCAGGCAGGAGCATCACCCGGAGTTAGACGAAATAATCCGAGTACAAAAACTAAATCCATGAAAAGCATTCAGAGGTTGGCAGCAGGGCAAATGAATTTGCCATGATTGCAGACACCTCATAAAAATAGATGGAGACCAGGAATGATGCAGCGATCCTGGACTAACACCAACCTCCCCTTGCAACTATGATCACCAGAGATGCTCAACTCTGATCAACAACTACCTGACCCTCCCCAGAGCTACAGCGAGAGAACCACAACATAGAGGATTGAGTACTCCAGAGAAAGTACAAAGAGAACAATAGGAGGCAAAACTAGACAAAATTATACATGAGCCCCCAGAACCAACACTCAACCATGAACCCTCGATGAAACCCAAACCAATAACTACAACATTTCCACCAACAAACCATATTCATTGATGCCTGAAGATTCATGGACACCGTGGCCCTCGATGGATTGAAAAATCAGCATACCATATGCGCCCCTTGAGAAGCCACCCCCAGAACCAGGCTAGCCTCGTTGGAGCCTCGGCCTTGAAAGGGGGGCTCATGTCACGAACCAACAATGACATGCTGTTGGGAGCAATAGCCACCTCTTCCTGCATATGGGTTGCCGGAGTAACAATAGCTGTATGCTATTTGATGACAAAAGAATCATTGTGTTATGAGGAAATGGTTGGGAAATTGCAAAAGGGTATGGGCGGAGTTGTGGGTGGAGCCCTCGGCAGAGACTCTGGTGAAGCTCGCGCTAAGTGTTAAGTGAGAACCACTCAGATAGGTTAATGATGCCAGGATGCCAAGGACAAAAGGGGCGTGCGTCGCATAAGATAAGGAAGCTCGCTTAGGATCAGGAAGCTTGTGGTGCAGATAACAGGTGCACAACTAATATTCGGAATTATGATGTTACATTGTTTGCAGTTATTTGTTTACGAGTTAATTGCTTTCCAGTTAAACATGTTCTGTTAAGATGTTTTGGAATTATGGGTTGTTACTAGATTGAGCATGGACTACCAGGAGGATTAGATTACAGAAGCAGAAATTGCAAGATCATCAGTGAAGGGAAATTCTGTATAAAGGGGACGATGAAATTGTATGTAGTTCAGTATGCAATCTAGTCTACATTACACGACAACTCTACTGTACAAAGATTTGTCTGTCCATCCCAGTGAACGAAATCACCAACATCAATCTCCGCCCCTAACCCTCTCCATCATGAATACATAAACCAATGGCAGCGCCACAGAGACATTCTGCATATTCAATAGACAAGTATTGCCTGTGCCGGTATCTAATAGAATATTGGAACCATGAGCCAAACCCCAACTGCAAAGCAGTCCAAGTATTGTGTCATGTTGCCTGCCTACGAACAGTAAACGTCAGTAGAATCTGGTGTTTAACACCTGATGCCCCTACTCGCATGTTCAGGTCTTCCAATTTCATAATGTAGTCATCGATATTCCCTTCATATTGCAGTTCTCAGATTTGGCGTTCATCTTTCTGGACCTCTCTACTGTCCATGAATCACATTTCGATGGCACTTGAAAATGCAGCCTAGTTGTCTTTCAGCCCTTGGCTCTTGATTGCCTTTTGGTGCTCTTGATGCCAACTGAGGGCTTTATGGGAGAACAGACTCCCAACCCATTTAACCTGTGCGTCCTCATCAGGGAAGGAAGAGGAGTATGTCTCAACATAGTCCTGAACTGACATCCACCAGGCTCGGAAAAGTATTTTGTCCTTGCCAGTGAAGATCTGTAGAGCCTTCATTTCCAGCATCTTTGGTTTCTTATGTAGGTCTGCTGGGGCAGGTTCCGTTAACCTGTTAACCAAGGATTCAAAGAAGCATTGTACATTTACCTCTCATTCCTTTTCCTCTCTTCATTCCTTTTGCCTGCTGCAGATGCTATCCAAGATTCTTCTTCTGGAACCTGAGTTATCATCTGATGAGGAGGAGTCTGATGGGACTGAGGGGGGTAGTCCTGCTCCAGGCTTTGGGGGTCTGCCACCATTTCCACCCTTCCCTGCTGTAGCTCCTCTTTCTGAATTGGTTGTTGATGCAGGTAATGCTGTTCCAATTGCTACATTAAGTATCTCGGATGAGGGTTCTCTCTCTGGTATGGCCTCGGTAAGGGATCGTGCATCAATTGCTTGTTGCTTGGCCAATGGATCAGCAACAGTCTGGATGACCTTGTCTATAAGTTCTTTCCTTTCTTGCTCTCTTTGAGCTTCATCTTCCAGCTGCCATCACTGGTGGTGTACCTCAGCTCTAGCAAGGTCCCGCTTTCTCTTATCATGCCTTCTGTCATTGTCCTCCTTTTCAGATACCCAATTATCCACATTCTTATTCCAATTTGCTTGGTAGGTTGCAAATCCTTCCAGTACATCATTGATAATTTGGACTGCAGCAGTGAGCATTTCTGCAGCCTCTTGGTTTGCCTCTTGCTTTTGCTGAATATCCGTGGCCAGGCCTCCAATTGTCTGCCAGACCTGAGACCCAAACTTGTTGCTGGCATGGACAAGGCACACGATTGCTGCATGATTGATTTCTTGGTCAATATCACCCTTCTTGATGACAACATCATAAGCATTTTGCATGGTTTCTGCCATTTCTTGATACAAGGCCTTCATCTGACTGATATTGGCCTGTGCTGTGGCTCCTTCCCTCTGGAGAGCCTGAAATAGTCCTTGGATGTCCCTCTCGGTGACGTTCATTCATTCCACCATTCAGATGAACCATTGAGGAAGCTGGTCCTTGCTGAGTGTAGCTGTTTCAGTAAAAGTGGGGGCTTGTTGATCTTTGAGCTGGTCCCAAGTCTTGGGGGGTTGAATTTCGACAGTATTGCCCATTTGGACATCTTCAGCTGGGCCAGCAGTGGGGGATTCGATGGTTTGGTAGTGGGACATGGTGGGATAACTTTTTGTTTCGGTAGTAGAGTGTCTTTCTTGCCCTAGAAGAGGGTCTTTTCATTTTTGGTATTCGATATGATAAACTTGGTAGCTTGTGCCTTAAGTTTATAGTATGACCCTGGGCACAGTTTGTACTATGTGGAGGGGGTTTTGATAATTCATTTCCTTTTGTTTCCTTGTTTATTCGATTGGTGCTCTCAGATAAAGCTAGGAAGTTTATTCGAACTATCAATCACAAGGCAGAATAAACTTAAGGGGTCTTCTCTGAGGTTCGGTGGGATTGTTCTGGTAACTTGTCTTGAGGTGGATTTTGTTGCTGATGATCTTGGAGACTGTGGGAGACATAGACCTCTTTATAGACTTTTGGACTTCGAACTTCATCTAACCATCTGCCAGGATGGTACTGCTGAAAACAAGTTTTAGGAGATATGATGTGAGATATTTCCAACAATTATCTTGGATAGATTACATCATCGCAAGCTCATGATTTCATTAATCACTCACTTGCATGATGACCACCATCTTCAAATTACTTCTTGAAAATAACTCACCATGATACTATACCTTCCCATAAGGTAAGGGATTAGTGATCATAACAGAAAACAATGCCTGTCTGACTGCGTAATGCAATAACTCAAAATAGAATGACAATGAGCCACTTTTCTTCTGAGCTGCATCATCATAGATTCCCTAAGCAAATCTCAATGGCTGGTGTGGTGACACTCATGCCCTATCACTCATGCCATTCTAGCACATTCTGTGTGATGTCATGAGTGCCCCACCTGTGCCCACCTGTGCGCAGCCACACCCTGGTGTGAATGCAATCCCAACAATTCCCTACAGAGTGTTCCCTAGCTGAAGGTCAGATCATATGAGGTTCCTTTGAACAGGTTCCTTCAGTGGGGTTCCTTGCTTTTGTATGTTGTCTCATGGTGTGCAGTCTTGACCCTTGTTCTCAGTGCCACTCCTGTTCGCTGACTAGACTCTGCCTTGGTCAACAATCTCTGAATGCAGGTATGTTGAATGATGATTTCGTGATACCTTGCACATGACATAGAGCTCTTCTCCAGTGCAAGCCCTCTTGGTATTCATCGGTTGCTGAGCACCTCCTCATATATAAGTATGTACTGTTTGCCCTCATCGTCTTCTCTCCATCATCATTGCCAACAGTCATCTTATGGCTGAGTTGCCATTATTGAGGTAAGTCCTTCCCTTTCTCCTTCCTGATCTTTCCCATGCTGCAATTTTAATGCTATCCCATATAGGATTATACTTTGTTTTAAGTGCTAGGTAATCGGATGAAGGCTCCTTTTCCGCGCCTTTATGTGACCATCGTTTCTCCAGTAGCTCTTTAAACCAAGTATGGAGGACTTCTGTCGGCCAGCCACGAAGCCTGAGTGCATTTCTAAACTCTTGAGCAGCTTGACAATAATCCTCGCGGTGTGAACTATTGACGGCTAACCTACAAACTCCCCTCCTAACACAGACTCCTTAACGTGTTTGGGGTGTGAGCTACTCCATGGGATTCGTGAGTAGTGGTTAAGTGGTTTTCGGTAAGGGCGATAGCGTAATTTCGTCTCACCTGGCAATTTGAAAACCTCGACATCTAGAAAGTGTATTCTTGTGTCATTAACTTCCCACGGAAGTTTTAATGGACCGATATGATCTAGGCAATATAGACGAGCATCCTCTTCAGAATCAGCCTCAACGATAGTAAATATATCATCTATATAGCGAACATATAAGATAGTTCCAGTGCCAAATGGTATCTTTTTTGTATGTTCAGTATTTCCAAGAACAAGGTTTGCAATGTCTGGGCTACAAGCAGTACCCATTGCCAAACGTTTTTCTTGATGGAAAAATCGGTTATCGAATTCCACATAATTGTGGTTATTTGCCAAATCGACTGCTTGCTGGAGAGCATCGACCTTCCCTTCTTGAAGTTTAAGACTTTCAAACATACTCTTAATTGTATTATGGCAGGAGTCTTTGTTGATGTTGGTATACATCGCAGTAACATCTCCCATACACATGTTTAACTTCTTGTTGGGGTTTATTGTAAGTTTACTTAATAGTGATACCAGTTCCTGTGTGGATTGAATTATCCATGCAAAGTGCTTGTATACTGGTTTAAGATAAAGGCTTACAATCTTCGCAGCAGGACTTGAAATCCAACTATGGCTAGGGACGATCGGGCATAACCCCCATGGTTTCTTATGAATCTTTGGAATACCATGGAATTTTGGGATATCAGTTAACACGTATGAGTCCAACAAGTATTCTGTTTCTTGTTTTGTCCAGCCAGAGTCTGCGGACACTAATCGGTGAATTAGTGAATTGAAGAGGTCATATGGTATATCATCCCTAGTTTTTAACTCAGAGAAGACATCGGATGTTAGATGCTTTAAGCATTCTTTTTTATACCATGTGAGTGTTACCACCAAAATTCCGAGATTCTTGTCTGTTCCCTTCACTAAATAATGATGTTCATGAAGGAACATCTGAAGTTTTTTCACAGTTGCCCAATTAAGTGCATCTGCGGGATGATAGTGCGGTTCCGCTTGAGCAGCTTGTTTTACCAACTCAGCGTGCCCAGCATTAAGGCCAGCTTCAAAGTAAAAATTTCCCTGTGGTGGATCTACTAATGATTCTGTGAAGCCAGATATCAATTGTGGATTCCGTTTAGTCTCTTCGTTTTGACAGATTCATGACCACCAGTAGAATTTCCAACGTAATCGTTTGGCAAATTCATTGTATGATTGGATTGGTAAATCACAGTTGAGTTTTTCTTGAAATAAGAATCTTAAGTTTGCACTTATTGTATAATTAAATACAGATGGTAAAGAAACTCCTTCTCCAATGTGGACACCTGGTGCAAAATCTCGTGCACTTTCCAATACTCCAATCTCCGTCTTCAGAATAATCTGTGAGACAGCATTAGTAAAGGGTATGTCCAGTAACTCATCAGGATAAGTAGAGGGTTTACCTACATCAAACTTTCATTCCCGTATAGCCAAAATTCAAGTATTTTTCAATGCTTCGATTTTTTGGAACCTTTGATGGAATTCTTCTTCTTTTCCACCTTTCCTTGCTTTCCTGTGGGCGTTTTTTCCGAGCGAGTTTTTTTGGGTTGAGTCTTCTTGGACCTGCCCTTCCCCCCCGTCAGGATTTTGCGCTTTTCTTTTTCTTTTCAAAGGGTTAGCTGTTGAATAAGAAAAGGATGAGTTTGAATACTCACTGGGTGCAGGAGCGCCAACTCCTTTCTGCTTAAGGGCAGCGGCCACAGCCTTTTTGACTTCATCGGAGATAGTCTGCTGCATGGTTTTAGATGTACCCACATCTGTCATTTCCACATCTGCTTTTTCCTTAAGAGAGGTTTTGCCTATCTTTTTCTCCAGCTTAGCCATCCTGATGTTTTGGGCTAGCGATAGAACGTGTTCCCCAACATGTGGTAAGTCTGTTCTCCAATTGCGGTATTCCGCTTGGACCCAATCTGGGACTAACATACTGAAGTGTTCCTCTGGTGTTCCTTGAGAAGCCAGAGGGATAGCGCGGTATTCAGTGGACTTTTTGGTTTGTTCAAAGGTGTTTTTGGCAATTTCCTCAAGTTTTGGAAGCCATTTCTCGCGAGAGACACGTTCGGTAATGAACCACTTGACCTCAGCCTTTTTAGTTGGTAACATGCAGTTGAGGGCTTCTGCCTTGTAATCGTTCGAGCAGCCATCAAGACTACTGATCATTAACTTGGCATCTGCCGATTCACGAGTAAACTCGGAACTTAAAAGTAGGGTGGGTGGTTTAATACCCCTCAGCGCTGGAGGCCAAGTTCCCAATACTTTGTGCTGTTGCAAAGTCTCCAAGGAGATCCTTGCATTCGACATCTTTTTGGAGTGCTCCCAGAGCTCTTTCAAAAAGGCACGAGATGGCTCCCTATACGAAGTAGGGATAATGGCGATAACATCGTCGAGTGTAGAGGCGAGCACAAGGGCACTCTGGCGACGGTTTGCATCAAGACCGAGTGGGTACGTCGGAATGGAAAGGACAGAGTGCGGCATGGTGTTCGAAAACGTAGTTAGGGTTAGGGACGAGCCGAGCGAAGCGAGGCGAGTGTTTGTTTCGAACGAAGATTGTTGTGAAAGAGATTTCGCAGTGGTATACAGGTGCCAATGTGAATTGTGCACACCAGTTTCATTACGGAATCTCTTCAGTACCATGGCGGATCGCTTTACTTATAGAAAAAAAGCGATAGGGGGAACGGATAGATTCACATCCGGGTTTCTGTCTTGGCAACAGAAAGATTATTCCCGGTCCTTTTGATATCTTATCTTATCTAATCTGATTGAGATAAGATAAGTTCATCAAATGTGATTGGCCATGCACTAGTATATACTTAACTAATTTTTAGTATGGCATCATTGCCTAGGCAACACGATAGTGATATTGCATGATGCACAAACATTCATATTAGCGAACTAACATGGTAGAAACTACTACATAATATTCTATACTTGCTAGTTCTTAGTCAAATATAAGAAATACATTGGGAATTAGGAACCACCGTTAGGGTTAGGGTTAGGGTTAGGGTTAGGGTTAGGGTTAGGGTTAGGGGCGAGCCGAGCAAAGCGAGGCGAGTGTGTGTTTCGAACGAGGATTTGTTGAGAAAGAGATTTCGCAGCGGTATACAAGTGCCAACGTGAGTTGTGCAAACAAGTTTCGATACGGAATCTCTTCAGTACCGCGGCGGATCGTCCTACTTATAGAGTAGGAGCGATAGGGGGAACGGATAGATTCATATCCGAATTCCGTCTTGGCAACGGAAAAATTATTCCCTGTCCTTCCGCTTATCTGATCTAATCTGATAAAGATAAGATAAGGTCACGTGATATGATCATGTGATATAATCATGTGACAAGATCATGTGATATGGTCACGTGATCTTTCGGAGAGTATATTACATAATCCTGACTAATGTCAGTGTGACATCGTTGCCTAGGCAACACGATAGTGATATCGCATGATGCAAGACATTAATGCTAGCGAACTAGCATTGTAAGAACTACTACATAATGTCTTATTTCACACTAGTTATAACCAGGTAATATGAATATACCGGAATTTAGAAAACATATCCGTTAAGGTTAGGGTTAGGTTAGGGTAGGGTTAGGGTTAGGCATCAGATTTATTTACGCAACAGTAAAAAGAAAAACTGTTTATTTATATCATCATTTGCCATAAAAATCCTTTACGCCAAAACCTCCCTCAGGATGTGTTATAATCAGAGAGTCAGTTCTGACTTCTAATTCCTTAGGACGATTGGCCAATTCTATCTCTGGTTCTTCTACAAGTAGGAGATCCTTATTCCAGCGGTTAACCATGTCTCCAAATGACGTAGTTCTGGAAAATGCGATGACCATTCTAGCTGATATAAGTCTCTGGGCCGCGCTCGTTTCACTGACGATCACCTCTTTCATTCCAGTCACAATGCCATGGCGTCGGATTGGTAGTGAGTCCGTCTGGTCAGTGGTGGTAAACGAGCCCCAGTACTTTATCATAGCATCGCGGATAGGGCCAATTTTAACGCCATCCCATATAGGGTTATACTTAGTCTTAAGTGCTAGGTAATCCGATGAAGGCTCTCTTTCCGCGCCTTTATGTAACCATCGTTTCTCCAGTAGCTCTTTAAACCAGGTATGGAGGACTTCTGTCGGCCAGCCACGAAGCCTGAGTGCATTTCTAAACTCTTGAGCGGCTTGAAAATAGTCCTCGCGGTGCGAACTATTAACGGCTAACCTAGCTAACTCCCCTCCTAACACGGACTTCTTAACGTGTTTGGGGTGTGAGCTGCTCCATGGGATACGCGAGTAGTGGTTAAGTGGTTTTCGGTAAGGACGATAGCGTAATTTCGTTTCACCTGGCAATTTGAAAACCTCGACATCCAGAAAGTGTATTCTTGTGTCGCTAACTTCCCACTGAAGTTTTAATGGACCGATATGATCTAGGCAATATAGACGAGCATTCTCTTCAGAATCAGCTTCTACGATGGTAAATATATCATCTATATAGCGAACATATAAGAGAGTTCCAGTGCGAGATGGTATCTTCTTCTTATGTTCTGTATTTCCAAGAACAAGGTTTGCAATGTCTGGGCTACAAGCAGTGCCCATTGCCAGACCTTTTTCTTGATGAAAAAATCGGTTATCAAATTCCACATAATTGTGGTTGTTTGCCAAATCAACAGCTTGCAGGAGGGCGTCGACCTTCCCTTCTCGAAGTTTAAGACTTTCAAACATACTCTTAAGTGTATTACGGCAGGAGTCCTTATTGATGTTTGTATACATCGCAGTGACATCACCCGTACACATATACAACTTCTTGTTGGGGTTTATTGTAAGTTTACTCAATAATGATACCAGTTCTTGTGTGGATTGAATTATCCAGGGGAAGTGCTTGTATACTGGTTTGAGGTATAGGCTTACAATCTTCGCAGCCGGACTTGAGATCCAACTGTGGCTAGGGACAATTGGGCGTAACCCCCATGGTTTCTTATGAATCTTTGGAATACCATGGAATTTTGGGATATCAGTTAACGCATAAGAGTCCAACAAGTATTCTGTTTCTTGTTTTGTCCAGCCAGAGTCTGCGGACACTAATCGGTGAATTAGCGAATTGAAGAGGTCAAATGGTATATCATCCCTAGTTTTTAACTCAGAGAAGACATCGGATGTAAGATGCTTGAGGCATTCTTTTTTATACCATTTGAGGGTAACCACTGAAATTCCGAGATTTTTGTCAGTTCCTTTCACTAAATATTGATTTTCATGAAGGAACGTCTGAAGTTTTTTCACAGTTGTCCAGTTCAGGGCATCTGCGGGACGATAATACGGTTCCGCTTGAGTGACTTGTTTTACCAACTCAGCGCGTCCGGCATTAAGGCCAGCTTCAAAGTAAAAATTTCCACGTGGTGGATCAGCTAATGATTCTGTAAAACGAGATATCAGTTGCGGATTCCGTTTGGTTTCTTCGTTTTGACCGATACGTGACCACCAATAAAATTTCCAACGTAAACGTTTGGCAAATTCATTGTATGATTGAATTGGTAAATCACGGTCGAGTTTTTCTTGAAATAAAAATCTTAAGTTTGCACTTATTTTATAATTAAATACAGATGGTAAAGATACTCCCTCCCCAATGTGGACACCTGGTGCAAAATCTCGTGCACTTTCCAGTACTCCAATCTCCGTCTTCAGAATAATCTGTGAGACAGCATTAGTAAAGGGTATTTCTAGTAACTCATCAGGAAAAGTAGAGGGTTTACCTACATCGAACTTTCGTTCGCTTATAGCCAAAATCCGAGCCTTTTTCAATGCTTCGATTTTTTGGAACCTTTGGTGGAGTTCTTCTTCTTTTCCACCTTTCCTTGCTTTCCTGTGGGCGTTTTTTTCCGAGCGAGATTTCTTGGGTTGAGTCTTCTTGGACCCTCCCTTCCCTCCCGTCGGGATTTTGCGCTTTTCTTTTTCTTTTCAAAGGATTAGCTATTGAATAAGAAGAAGGTGAGTTTGAATACTCACTTCTTGGAGGAGCGCTGACTCCTTTCTGCTTAAGGGCAGCGGCCACAGCCTTCTTGACTTCATCGGAGATAGTCTCCTGCATGGTTTTAGATGCACCCACATCTGTCATTTCCACGTCTGCTTTTTCCTTAAGAGTGGTTTTGGCTATCTTTTTCTCCAGCTTAGCCATCCCGATGTTTTGGGCAAGCGACAAAACGCGTTCCCCAACATGTGGTAAATCCGTTCTCCAGTTGCGATATTCTGCTTGTACCCAATCTGGAACTAACATACTAACACTTCCATCGGGAGTCGGTTGAGACCCAATAGGAAGTGCACGGTATTCAGTGGATTTTTTGGTTCTTTCGAATGTGTTTTTGGCAATTTCCTCAAGTTTTGGAAGCCATTTCTCGCGAGAGACACGTTCGGTGATGAACCACTCGACCTCAGCCTTTTTAGTGGCTATCATACAGTCGAGGGCCTCTGCCTTGTAATCATTCGAGCAACCATCAAGGCTACTGATCATTAACTTGGCATCAGCCGATTCGCGAGTAAACTCGGAACTTAATAGCAGGGTGGGTGGTTTAATTCCCCTTAGCGCTGGAGGCCAAGTTCCCAAAGCTTTATGCCGTTGTAAGGTCTCCAGGGAGATCCTTGCATTCGACATCTTTTTGGAGTGCTCCCAGAGCTCTTTCAAAAAGGTGCGAGACGGCTCCCTATACGAAGTAGGGATAACGGCGATAACATCGTCGAGTGTAGAAGCGAGCGCGAGGGCACTCTGGCGACGGTTTGCGTCAAGACCGAGTGGGTACGTCGGAATGGAAAGGACAGAGCGCGGCATGGTGTTCGAAAACGTAGTTAGGGTTAGGGGCGAGCCGAGCAAAGCGAGGCGAGTGTGTGTTTCGAACGAGGATTTGTTGAGAAAGAGATTTCGCAGCGGTATACAAGTGCCAACGTGAGTTGTGCAAACAAGTTTCGATACGGAATCTCTTCAGTACCGCGGCGGATCGTCCTACTTATAGAGTAGGAGCGATAGGGGGAACGGATAGATTCATATCCGAATTCCGTCTTGGCAACGGAAAAATTATTCCCTGTCCTTCCGCTTATCTGATCTAATCTGATAAAGATAAGATAAGGTCACGTGATATGATCATGTGATATAATCATGTGACAAGATCATGTGATATGGTCACGTGATCTTTCGGAGAGTATATTACATAATCCTGACTAATGTCAGTGTGACATCGTTGCCTAGGCAACACGATAGTGATATCGCATGATGCAAGACATTAATGCTAGCGAACTAGCATTGTAAGAACTACTACATAATGTCTTATTTCACACTAGTTATAACCAGGTAATATGAATATACCGGAATTTAGAAAACATATCCGTTAAGGTTAGGGTTAGGTTAGGGTAGGGTTAGGGTTAGGGTTAGGGGCGAGCCGAGCAAAGCGAGGCGAGTGTGTGTTTCGAACGAGGATTTGTTGAGAAAGAGATTTCGCAGCGGTATACAAGTGCCAACGTGAGTTGTGCAAACAAGTTTCGATACGGAATCTCTTCAGTACCGCGGCGGATCGTCCTACTTATAGAGTAGGAGCGATAGGGGGAACGGATAGATTCATATCCGAATTCCGTCTTGGCAACGGAAAAATTATTCCCTGTCCTTCCGCTTATCTGATCTAATCTGATAAAGATAAGATAAGGTCACGTGATATGATCATGTGATATAATCATGTGACAAGATCATGTGATATGGTCACGTGATCTTTCGGAGAGTATATTACATAATCCTGACTAATGTCAGTGTGACATCGTTGCCTAGGCAACACGATAGTGATATCGCATGATGCAAGACATTAATGCTAGCGAACTAGCATTGTAAGAACTACTACATAATGTCTTATTTCACACTAGTTATAACCAGGTAATATGAATATACCGGAATTTAGAAAACATATCCGTTAAGGTTAGGGTTAGGTTAGGGTAGGGTTAGGGTTAGGCATCAGATTTATTTACGCAACAGTAAAAAGAAAAACTGTTTATTTATATCATCATTTGCCATAAAAATCCTTTACGCCAAAACCTCCCTCAGGATGTGTTATAATCAGAGAGTCAGTTCTGACTTCTAATTCCTTAGGACGATTGGCCAATTCTATCTCTGGTTCTTCTACAAGTAGGAGATCCTTATTCCAGCGGTTAACCATGTCTCCAAATGACGTAGTTCTGGAAAATGCGATGACCATTCTAGCTGATATAAGTCTCTGGGCCGCGCTCGTTTCACTGACGATCACCTCTTTCATTCCAGTCACAATGCCATGGCGTCGGATTGGTAGTGAGTCCGTCTGGTCAGTGGTGGTAAACGAGCCCCAGTACTTTATCATAGCATCGCGGATAGGGCCAATTTTAACGCCATCCCATATAGGGTTATACTTAGTCTTAAGTGCTAGGTAATCCGATGAAGGCTCTCTTTCCGCGCCTTTATGTAACCATCGTTTCTCCAGTAGCTCTTTAAACCAGGTATGGAGGACTTCTGTCGGCCAGCCACGAAGCCTGAGTGCATTTCTAAACTCTTGAGCGGCTTGAAAATAGTCCTCGCGGTGCGAACTATTAACGGCTAACCTAGCTAACTCCCCTCCTAACACGGACTTCTTAACGTGTTTGGGGTTGTGAGCTGCTCCATGGGATACGCGAGTAGTGGTTAAGTGGTTTTCGGTAAGGACGATAGCGTAATTTCGTTTCACCTGGCAATTTGAAAACCTCGACATCCAGAAAGTGTATTCTTGTGTCGCTAACTTCCCACTGAAGTTTTAATGGACCGATATGATCTAGGCAATATAGACGAGCATTCTCTTCAGAATCAGCTTCTACGATGGTAAATATATCATCTATATAGCGAACATATAAGAGAGTTCCAGTGCGAGATGGTATCTTCTTCTTATGTTCTGTATTTCCAAGAACAAGGTTTGCAATGTCTGGGCTACAAGCAGTGCCCATTGCCAGACCTTTTTCTTGATGAAAAAATCGGTTATCAAATTCCACATAATTGTGGTTGTTTGCCAAATCAACAGCTTGCAGGAGGGCGTCGACCTTCCCTTCTCGAAGTTTAAGACTTTCAAACATACTCTTAAGTGTATTACGGCAGGAGTCCTTATTGATGTTTGTATACATCGCAGTGACATCACCCGTACACATATACAACTTCTTGTTGGGGTTTATTGTAAGTTTACTCAATAATGATACCAGTTCTTGTGTGGATTGAATTATCCAGGGGAAGTGCTTGTATACTGGTTTGAGGTATAGGCTTACAATCTTCGCAGCCGGACTTGAGATCCAACTGTGGCTAGGGACAATTGGGCGTAACCCCCATGGTTTCTTATGAATCTTTGGAATACCATGGAATTTTGGGATATCAGTTAACGCATAAGAGTCCAACAAGTATTCTGTTTCTTGTTTTGTCCAGCCAGAGTCTGCGGACACTAATCGGTGAATTAGCGAATTGAAGAGGTCAAATGGTATATCATCCCTAGTTTTTAACTCAGAGAAGACATCGGATGTAAGATGCTTGAGGCATTCTTTTTTATACCATTTGAGGGTAACCACTGAAATTCCGAGATTTTTGTCAGTTCCTTTCACTAAATATTGATTTTCATGAAGGAACGTCTGAAGTTTTTTCACAGTTGTCCAGTTCAGGGCATCTGCGGGACGATAATACGGTTCCGCTTGAGTGACTTGTTTTACCAACTCAGCGCGTCCGGCATTAAGGCCAGCTTCAAAGTAAAAATTTCCACGTGGTGGATCAGCTAATGATTCTGTAAAACGAGATATCAGTTGCGGATTCCGTTTGGTTTCTTCGTTTTGACCGATACGTGACCACCAATAAAATTTCCAACGTAAACGTTTGGCAAATTCATTGTATGATTGAATTGGTAAATCACGGTCGAGTTTTTCTTGAAATAAAAATCTTAAGTTTGCACTTATTTTATAATTAAATACAGATGGTAAAGATACTCCCTCCCCAATGTGGACACCTGGTGCAAAATCTCGTGCACTTTCCAGTACTCCAATCTCCGTCTTCAGAATAATCTGTGAGACAGCATTAGTAAAGGGTATTTCTAGTAACTCATCAGGAAAAGTAGAGGGTTTACCTACATCGAACTTTCGTTCGCTTATAGCCAAAATCCGAGCCTTTTTCAATGCTTCGATTTTTTTGGAACCTTTGGTGGAGTTCTTCTTCTTTTCCACCTTTCCTTGCTTTCCTGTGGGCGTTTTTTCCGAGCGAGATTTCTTGGGTTGAGTCTTCTTGGACCCTCCCTTCCCTCCCGTCGGGATTTTGCGCTTTTCTTTTTCTTTTCAAAGGATTAGCTATTGAATAAGAAGAAGGTGAGTTTGAATACTCACTTCTTGGAGGAGCGCTGACTCCTTTCTGCTTAAGGGCAGCGGCCACAGCCTTCTTGACTTCATCGGAGATAGTCTCCTGCATGGTTTTAGATGCACCCACATCTGTCATTTCCACGTCTGCTTTTTCCTTAAGAGTGGTTTTGGCTATCTTTTTCTCCAGCTTAGCCATCCCGATGTTTTGGGCAAGCGACAAAACGCGTTCCCCAACATGTGGTAAATCCGTTCTCCAGTTGCGATATTCTGCTTGTACCCAATCTGGAACTAACATACTAACACTTCCATCGGGAGTCGGTTGAGACCCAATAGGAAGTGCACGGTATTCAGTGGATTTTTTGGTTCTTTCGAATGTGTTTTTGGCAATTTCCTCAAGTTTTGGAAGCCATTTCTCGCGAGAGACACGTTCGGTGATGAACCACTCGACCTCAGCCTTTTTAGTGGCTATCATACAGTCGAGGGCCTCTGCCTTGTAATCATTCGAGCAACCATCAAGGCTACTGATCATTAACTTGGCATCAGCCGATTCGCGAGTAAACTCGGAACTTAATAGCAGGGTGGGTGGTTTAATTCCCCTTAGCGCTGGAGGCCAAGTTCCCAAAGCTTTATGCCGTTGTAAGGTCTCCAGGGAGATCCTTGCATTCGACATCTTTTTGGAGTGCTCCCAGAGCTCTTTCAAAAAGGTGCGAGACGGCTCCCTATACGAAGTAGGGATAACGGCGATAACATCGTCGAGTGTAGAAGCGAGCGCGAGGGCACTCTGGCGACGGTTTGCGTCAAGACCGAGTGGGTACGTCGGAATGGAAAGGACAGAGCGCGGCATGGTGTTCGAAAACGTAGTTAGGGTTAGGGGCGAGCCGAGCAAAGCGAGGCGAGTGTGTGTTTCGAACGAGGATTTGTTGAGAAAGAGATTTCGCAGCGGTATACAAGTGCCAACGTGAGTTGTGCAAACAAGTTTCGATACGGAATCTCTTCAGTACCGCGGCGGATCGTCCTACTTATAGAGTAGGAGCGATAGGGGGAACGGATAGATTCATATCCGAATTCCGTCTTGGCAACGGAAAAATTATTCCCTGTCCTTCCGCTTATCTGATCTAATCTGATAAAGATAAGATAAGGTCACGTGATATGATCATGTGATATAATCATGTGACAAGATCATGTGATATGGTCACGTGATCTTTCGGAGAGTATATTACATAATCCTGACTAATGTCAGTGTGACATCGTTGCCTAGGCAACACGATAGTGATATCGCATGATGCAAGACATTAATGCTAGCGAACTAGCATTGTAAGAACTACTACATAATGTCTTATTTCACACTAGTTATAACCAGGTAATATGAATATACCGGAATTTAGAAAACATATCCGTTAAGGTTAGGGTTAGGTTAGGGTAGGGTTAGGGTTAGGCATCAGATTTATTTACGCAACAGTAAAAGAAAACTGTTTATTTATATCATCATTTGCCATAAAAATCCTTTACGCCAAAACCTTCCCTCAGGATGTGTTATAATCAGAGAGTCAGTTCTGACTTCTAATTCCTTAGGACGATTGGCCAATTCTATCTCTGGTTCTTCTACAAGTAGGAGATCCTTATTCCAGCGGTTAACCATGTCTCCAAATGACGTAGTTCTGGGAAAATGCGATGACCATTCTAGCTGATATAAGTCTCTGGGCCGCGCTCGTTTCACTGACGATCACCTCTTTCATTCCAGTCACAATGCCATGGCGTCGGGATTGGTAGTGAGTCCGTCTGGTCAGTGGTGGTAAACGAGCCCCAGTACTTTATCATAGCATCGCGGAATAGGGCCAATTTTAACGCCATCCCATATAGGGTTATACTTAGTCTTAAGTGCTAGGTAATCCGATGAAGGCTCTCTTTTCCGCGCCTTTATGTAAACCATCGTTTCTCCAGTAGCTCTTTAAACCAGGTATGGAGGACTTCTGTCGGCCAGCCACGAAGCCTGAGGTGCATTTCTAAACTCTTGAGCGGCTTGAAAATAGTCCTCGCGGTGCGAACTATTAACGGCTAACCTAGCTAACTCCCCTCCTAACACGGACTTCTTAACGTGTTTGGGGTGGTGAGCTGCTCCATGGGATACGCGAGTAGTGGTTTAAGTGGTTTTCGGTAAGGACGATTAGCGTAATTTCGTTTCACCTGGCAATTTGAAAACCTCGACATCCAGAAAGTGTTATTCTTGTGCGCTAACTTCCCACTGAAGTTTTAATGGACCGATATGATCTAGGCAATATAGACCGAGCATTCTCTTCAGAATCAGCTTCTACGATGGTAAATATATCATCTATATAGCGAACATATAAGAGAGTTCCCAGTGCGAGGATGGTATCTTCTTCTTATGTTCTGTATTTCCAAGAACAAGGTTGGCAATGTCTGGGCTACAAGCAGTGCCCATTGCCAGGACCTTTTTCTTGATGAAAAAATCGGTTATCAAATTCCACATAATTGTGGTTGTTTGCCAAATCAACAGCTTGCAGGAGGGCGTCGACCTTCCCTTCTCGAAGTTTAAGACTTTCAAACATACTCTTAAGTGTATTACGGCAGGAAGTCCTTATTGATGTTTGGTATACATCGCGAGAGTGACATCACCCGTACACATATACAACTTCTTGTTGGGGGTTTATTGTAAGTTTACTCAATAATGATACCAGTCTTGTGTGGATTGAATTATCCAGGGGGAAGTGCTTTGTATACTGGTTGAGGTATAGGCTTACAATCTTCGCAGCCGGACTTGAGATCCAACTGTGGCTAGGGACAATTGGGCGTAACCCCCATGGTTTCTTATGAATCTTTGGAATACCATGGAAATTTTGGGATATCAGTTAACGCATAAGAGTCCAACAAGTATTCTGTTTCTTGTTTTTGTCCAGCCAGAGTCTGCGGACACTAATCGGTGATTGAATTAGCGAATTTGAAGAGGTCAAATGGTATATCATCCCTAGTTTTTAACTCAGAAGAAGACATCGGATGTAAGATGCTTGAGGCATTTCTTTTTTATACCATTCTGAGGGGTAACCACTGAAATTCCGAGATTTTTGTCAGTTCCTTTCACTAAATATTGATTTTCATGAAGGAACGTCTGAAGTTTTTTCACAGTTGTCCAGTTCAGGGCATCTGCGGGACGATAATACGGTTCCGCTTGAGTGACTTGTTTTACCAACTCAGCGCGTCCGGCATTAAGGCCAGCTTCAAAGTAAAAATTTCCACGTGGTGGATCAGCTAATGATTCTGTAAAACGAGATATCAGTTGCGGATTCCGTTTGGTTTCTTCGTTTTGACCGATACGTGACCACCAATAAAATTTCCAACGTAAACGTTTGGCAAATTCATTGTATGATTGAATTGGTAAATCACGGTCGAGTTTTTCTTGAAATAAAAATCTTAAGTTTGCACTTATTTTATAATTAAATACAGATGGTAAAGATACTCCCTCCCCAATGTGGACACCTGGTGCAAAATCTCGTGCACTTTCCAGTACTCCAATCTCCGTCTTCAGAATAATCTGTGAGACAGCATTAGTAAAGGGTATTTTCTAGTAACTCATCAGGAAAAGTAGAGGGTTTACCTACATCGAACTTTCGTTCGCTTATAGCCAAAATCCGAGCCTTTTTCAATGCTTCGATTTTTTTGGAACCTTTGGTGGAGTTCTTCTTCTTTTCCCACCTTTCCTTGCTTTCCTGTGGGCGTTTTTTCCGAGCGAGATTTCTTGGGTTGAGTCTTCTTGGACCCTCCCTTCCCTCCCGTCGGGATTTTTGCGCTTTTCTTTTTCTTTTCAAAGGATTAGCTATGAATAAGAAGAAGGTGAGTTTGAATACTCACTTTCTTGGAGGAGCGCTGACTCCTTTATGCTTAAGGGCAGCGGCCACAGCCTTCTTGACTTCATCGGAGATAGTCTCCTGCATGGTTTTTAGATGCACCCACATCTGTCATTTCCACGTCTGCTTTTTCCTAAGAGTGGTTTTGGCTATCTTTTCTCCAGCTTAGCCATCCCGATGTTTTTGGGCAAGCGACAAAACGCGTTCCCCAACATGTGGTAAATCCGTTCTCCAGTGCGATATTCTGCTTGTACCCCAATCTGGGAACTAACATACTAACACTTCCATCGGGAGTCGGTTGAGACCCAATAGGAAGTGCAACGGTAATTCAGTGGATTTTTGGGTTCTTCGATGGGTTTTTTGGGCAATTTCCTCAAGTTTTGGACAGCATTTCTCCGCGAGAGGAGACACGTTCGGGTGATTGAAACCACTCGACCCTCAGCCTTTTTAGTGGCTATCATACAGTCGAGGGCCTCTGCCTTGTAATCATCGAGCGGCAACCATCAAGGCTACTGATCATTAACTTGGCATCAGCCGATTCGCGAGTAAACTCGGAACTTAATAGCAGGGGGGTGGTTTAATTCCCCTTAGCGCTGGAGGCCAAGTTCCCAAAGCTTTATGCCGTTTTGTAAGGTCTCCAGGGAGATCCTTGCATTCGACATCTTTTTGGAGTGCTCCCAGAGCTCTTTCAAAAAGGTGCGAGACGGCTCC